>CANUEY010293128.1:0-48441 GCA_948099555.1 Croton setiger | reverse complement strand
TGAAGAACATGAATAATTTTGCGCAACAGAAAGAATGAAGAGGAAAAGGAAGAGGAAGAATACGTTAACGACAAAACGAATAGGAAGAATATTGGTTAACGGTGAATATGTGCTATTTTTTTAATGGGATTATTACCTTAGGGTATTTTAGTCAATCCATTAAAATATGTGCTATTTTTTTAATTTTTAAAAATTTGTGCTATTTGATTTTTTTCAATGAAATAATATGCTATTTCATATAAATACTTTTTTTTTTTGGTGACGTAGTAGATAATCTTGTCATTATTTGGATTGCATGGGTTGGGCTTGTTTTAGATAGATAGAGCCCAACTTCCACATCTCAATCCAAGTACAACGTACACTCGCGATTTGATTGGCTGCAAGAAAGGCACCGAAAACGAATTCGGTGCGAAAGTGCTGAACTGCAGCGCGTAACATAACACCGCGCTTGGCAAAATCATATCAAAAGCCATAGCAGAAAAAGCCAAGACAGCATTTCTTTCTCCGTACCTGACGCACCACAAGGCTTAAATAAAACTTCCTTCCCATCTTCAACTTGAAGGCAGGAGCAGGACGCTGGCTGACGCTCCTTTTATAAAGAACGTGAGCGCGTGACACGTGAAAAAATAAAGTACAACCAGTCACGTGGCGTCTCAAACTGGGTGCTTAACTCAGTAGGCCCCCACATGACGAGACACTTCCCCACTTTGTGTTCCTTGTAATGGAGTTTTTTTCTTTATTTATTATTTTTTAAAAGTTTAAATTGGGAAAATGAAGTATACGACAAATTGAAAAGTATCATATCATGATAAATTGAATAAATTTATCGAATAATATTATTAAAATATGGAAAGTGGTGATTGAGATAATCACATCTGGAGAAAGTTTAATTAGTCCAAAATAGTGGATTAATTAAGGAATTAGAAGTATACAATTGGGTGTTTGAAAGGTTGTTTTGGTCTAAGTTTAGCACCAAATTAATAAACTAAACCATTTGTATTAATCTAATTAATTTTGAATTTTTGTAAGTATACACTAAAAATATAAAATATGAAAAAGTATTTGCTTATATCCCATCTTATATAGCAAACCAATAAACAATAAAATTTTAAATTTATTAGTTGTTTAGACAATTCACAATTAAAATATTTTATTACTTTAAAACATAAATAGGGACACTAATTATGTAACAAAACAAGTTAGAGGTGGCCACAGGCCAGACCAGGCCGGTTCCGGGTCTCGGCCTGTTGGGTCACGATTCAAAAGGATGGAATCGGAACCGATTCGCCGGCCCGGTTAATCGGTTGTTAGCGGTTAATCGCCGGTTCGGTGGCAGACCGGTTCTGGCGATTTGGGAGGCGGAACCGGCGGTTCAAGACCGGTTAACCAGCGATTCAAGACCAGTTCACGATTCCCCACGGTTCCGGTTCTAAAATTTCTTGAACCTAAACCGACTCGTCATTCGGCTGGTTCAGATTACGATTCCGACGGTTACGGTTTTCCGATGGTTCTGACCGGTTCAGGCAGGCCGGTCGGGCCGAACCGACCCATAGCCACATCAAAAACAAGTAGTATTATTTTCAATATTTATAGAAAATTTATTTAATTGTATTAATTTTATTTTTTTGTTTATATAGTAAAAAATTGTGAGTAAGATGCCAAAATTAAGCATCATTGCAACCCAAACCTAATAGAATAAGACAGCCCAGATCAAATTTCACTTCCAAAATAATAATCAGCAACCACGCGCCATTTGAACGCGCGTGCTGAACTCAAAACAACTCGTAAATATCTCGTAGATTTCAAATTCAACGGTAGTTTCGCGATACGATGAAATGCAAAAATGAGAAAAAGCGAAAACGACAGTACCAATATAGACGGGGACCGACTGGACGTGTGTAGCGAATATTCACTATATTTGAATTTGTGGTTTCGAATCCGCTACGACATCTTATCACTTCACGCAATGATAAGCAGATAAGCAGATTTATAAGCAGGTGTACTTATGAAGAATCGAACTTTCGTATCACTGATAGGTCAGTAGGATAGATAGAAGAGCCCTGTACAACGCATCGAAGATAGCGAGAAGTCTCTCTTTTCCATTTCTTCTCTCTCTTGTTTATCTTCTTCTCTCTCCAAAGCAGCCTTTGAAACCCTAGAATTTCTTGGATTTTGTGCTCTGTTTGGCCAGGAAAAGTCCCAAATTTGTCGAATTAAGCTCAGATTCGTGACTCAACTTTGGCTAATTCGTGACTGATTTGGGTCTTTTCTGTGTATTTGAATTTAGGAGCTCTTTGCTTTTTCGCTTTGTTAGGTGGGTTTGGTTTTCTGGGTCGTTTGTTTTGGATTGAGGAGCTCTGAAGATGTCATCGCTGAGCAGAGAATTAGTTTTTCTCATACTCCAGTTCCTTGAAGAAGAGAAATTCAAGGAGTCTGTGCACAAGTAAGCTCTTCTTTTGTCTTTTATATGTAATTTCTACATGTGTTTGTATTTATATGTATGTGTATATACATGTATTTACGAAATAAGCTAATGGGAAAGAGTGAGTTTAGTGAGGAATACGGAGGAGAATTATGAGGAACTCTGTTTATTTTTTCCCCCTTAAATGAACAAAATTTTTTGTTATTCTGAGTTGGTTTGTTTTAAGATTGTTGCATTGTTTGTGCCGAGTATCAGGGTTTTTAATTTATTGGGTTTCAAATATTAAGAAATGATGATGATACTATTTGGAGAATTAAATTGGGGCTTGTTGCTAATGATAATAGCAAAAGAATGTGAAGTTTTATACGTTTTTTGGTTGAATTCTGAAAATGAGATAGTGTCGGTTCAAGTAACGCGAAAGGCGAACAATGAGTGTTTTAATGATGGGCAAAGGTTGGAGTATTCCTGAATCTGAGAAGCTTATTAATATGAGATTTTTGACTGGTGAAGTTTTTCTTTTAGCTTTACTTTTGTGTCATTTAATTAGGAAATAAATGGATTGGAAAATGTTTGTCTAAGTAATTTTTCTTGCCAGACTTGAGAAAGAATCAGGATTTTTTTTCAACATGAAGTACTTCGAAGAGAAAGTTCAGGCTGGAGAATGGGATGAAGTTGAAAAATACTTATCAGGATTTACCAAAGTTGATGATAACAGATATTCGATGAAGATATTCTTTGAAATAAGGAAGCAAAAGTACCTTGAAGCACTTGATCGGTACGTTAACATATGACGATTCTTTGTAGTTTATTTATTTTGGAAGAATGTGATTGTCTTATGTTTGATTTGCCTATTACAGGCAAGACAAGGCAAAGGCTGTAGAGATCCTTGTGAGTGATTTAAAAGTATTCTCCACATTCAATGAGGATTTGTACAAAGAAATTACTCAGCTTTTAACTCTTACCAATTTCAGGTAATTCTCTTACATAGTCAGTTATATTGATTATTTAGTTAGGTTTTACATGGTAATGTAGCCTTTTGATCTGTTTGGTTTTGACAGATTGCTAAGAACAGAAAATATCTAGCAATAAAATCTCATAATTGGGATAGCAAATAACCAATTGAGTTAATTCAGTGATTTATCATGGTAAAAAAAAAAAAAAAAGAGTTATAATCCTCAAAGCTGACTTCCAGAGATTATTCTTAAAGTTTCATGGTTTATATCTTTCAACAAATGTGGACAAGTTCTGATTGTTACTGGCTGCATTTCCTGCCAGTTGGAGAAACACTTAAGTTTTTCTTTTGTTTTCTTTCTTGTTTATATTGTAACAGGGAAAATGAACAGCTGTCCAAATATGGTGATACTAAAACAGCTCGTAGCATAATGTTGATAGAGCTAAAAAAGCTCATTGAAGCGAACCCCCTTTTCCGTGATAAACTTGTCTTTCCTTCTTTGAAGCCATCAAGATTGAGGACGCTAATTAATCAAAGGTAAGTTTAAATTTTCAGTTACTATAGAACAAATAAAGAGCTAATGAATGCTAATAACCAATAACCATTGTCTCCACGTGGTTAGAACTTTAATTGAAGCCTAAGGCCTGAGGGCTATCTCTCTTGCACTCACTTACACTCATTTATACTTATTTACTTGATTTGTGGAAGTATATAGCTACGAGTCTGACATTATTTTTTCCTGCATCTTGCCGCCATGATGAATATTGTTGCCCTGTTTCAAGTTCTATAATTATGTGATTACTTGGTCTTTGCAGTTTAAACTGGCAGCATCAGTTGTGCAAGAACCCAAGATCAAACCCAGATATTAAGACTTTATTCACCGATCATTCATGCACACCTACAAATGGTCCCCTTGCTCCTGGACCTGTCACCCTTCCTGTTGCTGCTGTTGCAAAGTCTTCTGCTTATACATCTCTTGGGGCACATGGAGTATGTGTCTTTGATTTATCTTAGTCATATAATGCAGGTTAATTGCTTAATTTTAGAATCTGAGTATTCATAAAATTGTTCAATATTTTTGTATAGCCCTTTCCACCAACTGCTGCTGCAGCTAATGCCAGTGCCCTAGCTGGTTGGATGGCAAATGCTTCTGCATCTTCATCAGTTCAAGCCGCTGTTGTCACTGCATCTTCTATGCCTGTTCCACAAAATCAAGGTCAGCTATTTGACTTTGATGGAGCGGCTATTTGAGTTAGTGGATTTTCATTGATATATATGGAAAAGTTGAAACAACTTAGAACTCTAAACTTTTAGTTCATGCACTTCTGTTTGTTATATAGCAATAGTTCATTTCTTGATGATGAATCAACATGTCGAATTTTCTTAATGATCTTCTCGCATCTGTTAGTTTCAGTCTTGAAAAGACCAAGAACACCACCCACAGCTCCTGGTATGGTTGATTATCAAAGTCCTGATCATGAATTAATGAAACGCCTGCGACCTGCCCAATCTGTTGAAGAGGTTATTTGAACTGATTTTGCTCCATTCTTTTTTTTTTTTTTTGATATTTTAGTATTACTTTGCTCTTTAAGTATTTAGACCGTTCTAAGTTCGGATTTCTATGTTTCTTCACTAAATTTTTGTAGTTTCACTTTACTCTTTTTTTTTTGCAGGTCACTTATCCAACATCTAGGCAGCAGGCATCTTGGTCTCTTGATGACCTGCCAAGGAATGTAGCTTTAACCATGCATCAAGGGTCAGTTGTTATGAGCATGGATTTTCATCCTTCCCACAATACATTGCTTCTCGGTATGACGATTAACTTTTTTACTTGCACTTTAATTTGATCATCATCCTTCTTGAAGCTCCCCCTTTCTAACAAATTTTATCAATTGAGCAGTTGGCTCTGCAAATGGTGAAGTCTCATTGTGGGAACTTGCGCTTCGGGAGAGGTTGGTCTCTAAGCCCTTCAAAGTTTGGGAAATGACAGCCTGTTCGTTGCAATTCCAGGTCCTTGTTTTATTGGCATTCTACTTATTATTTTTTTTTTTTTGTGGTTTTCTTTATTGAGCCCTCTTTTGAAATTGCACGGACAGTGCATCAAAGTTTTTAAGAGTATACTTGCTTGTTAATTCTGTATCTCTTTTGCATTCCACTGGATGCATCTATTGCAAGACTTTAGAATTTGAAAAGATGGTGTTTTTGGATCTTTATATTGGAGAGTATCTTGCAGGCATCATTTGTCAAAGATGCACCAATTTCTGTCAACCGTGTTGCGTGGAGTCCTGATGGAAATCTTCTGGGTACATGCCCTTGCTCTTTTAGTACCCTTATGGTCTGGCGCTTCAAGTTTCTCTGTTAGTATCTTACTGTTTATTATGCTACAGGTGCTGCATTTAATAAGCATTTGATTCACCTGTATGCTTATAATGGATCAAATGATTTGCGGCAGCAGTTAGAGGTGAGCTAATTCTTGCAAATCATGTTATACAAAATATTCAACTGTAATGTTAACTTTGCTGCTTCTTTTTTTACTTTTAAATCAGATTGACGCTCATGTTGGTGGTGTCAATGACTTGGCTTTTGCTCATCCAAACAAACAACTGTGTGTGGTAACCTGTGGAGATGATAAGCTAATTAAGGTAAGAGATTGATATTCGCAGGAGAATAATTAATGTCAGTCCTTTCTAATTTCTAATTTAAAATGTGAAACAGGTGTGGGATTTAGGGGGACGGAAACTGTTTAATTTTGAAGGTCATGACGCTCCAGTTTATTCTGTATGTCCCCACCACAAGGAGAACATCCAGGTACCTGAAAAAATGAAAGAGCCTTCCTGTTACTGTTTTATTCTTAAGAATTTAATTGTCTCTTTTGCTTGATGGCTTTCATATTCAACTTGTCTGGTTCGTAGTTTAGAGTAAGGTTCTCATGGTATTAACTTTTGAGTTATGAACTTGCAGTTCATATTCTCAACTGCTATAGATGGGAAAATAAAGGCCTGGCTATATGATAATATGGGATCTAGAGTTGATTATGATGCACCAGGTCGCTGGTGCACTACAATGCTTTACAGTGCTGATGGTAGTAGGTATGTTTATTTCTTCTAGATATTTTTTTTCCTTCATATTGTTATGAAACCTTTGATGTCATTTTCCTTCTATATTTGTGCTGTTAAACAAATTGTCTTGTCACTTGTTCTTTCAGATTGTTCTCTTGTGGAACAAGTAAAGAGGGGGATTCTTTCCTAGTTGAATGGAATGAAAGTGAAGGATCAATAAAGAGGCATTATGCTGGGTTTAGAAAGAAATCAACTGCAGGTGTAGTGCAGTTCGACACCACACAAAATCACTTCTTGGCTGCAGGTGAAGATGGTCAGATAAAGTTTTGGGATATGGATAATGGCAATGTTATCACAAGTACAGATGCTGACGGTGGCTTGCCGGTTAGATATTTGAATGATTCAAAACTCTCCTGTGAGAATTTTTTTTTTTAAAGTAGGGACTTAATCGTATTAATTGCTTCAGAGTTTTCCTCGCTTGAGATTCAATAAGGAAGGAAATCTACTTGCTGTTACTACCGCAGACAACGGTTTCAAGGTACTTGCAAATTCTGCTGGTCTCAGATCATTGAGAGCAGTAGAACCTCCAGCTTTTGAAGGATTGAGGTCACCTATTGAATCAGCTGCTATCAAGGTTACAATAAATATAATTTTTACCTAATGTGATTGTTCTTCTGAAAGGTACTTAGATCAAATGACCTACTGATGCTTCTTTTCACTTATCAGGTTTCTGGTGCTCCTGCTATTACAAATGTCACTCCAGTCAATTTAAAAGTGGAAAGAAGCTCTCCCGTTAGGCCTTCTCCGATTCTTGTATGTTTTGCATATATTATTTCATCTTTGGATGGACTTTGGTTCTGATTTTCACAAAATACTGCATGAGAGTAATTGCATTTGTTGGTTTCTTAATGTAATCAATTTTGGCCTCGCAACTTCCTAGTTCGCATTTAAACCATTTCCGAGCAAACAAAAGGTTTCCGCATGTTAATCTTATTATCCCTTGTAAAAAAAATGTGTTTCTCAAATTCTTGACTGGTAAATGTTGAGTCCATGTATCTTCATATGAAATGAACAGTAACATTCCAATTAAATCAACCCTGTGTATGTTTCGGTATACTGTTTTTGACATTTTTCTTGCCTTTTTGGAAACATTCATTGCTTAATTTTTTAAAAAAAAATTTCATGTTCAAGAATGGAGTTGATCCGGGTAATAGAAACATGGAGAAACCCAGAGCTGTGGATGATGCAAGTGATAAAGCAAAGCCATGGCAGTTGACTGAGATTTTGGATTCTGGCGATTGCCGATTAGTTACTTTGCCTGATAGCGCAGATCCTTCCAGCAAGGTTTGTCAAGTTTCATTTTGAATTCAAGTTCTCTCACATGTTTTTCCACCCAATAGCGGTCAGAATAACGTAGTTTCAATCCAGGTTGTTCGACTTCTATACACAAATTCTGGCGTTGGTATTTTGGCACTTGGGTCAAATGGTATTCAAAGGCTCTGGAAATGGACACGCAACGAACAGAACCCAACAGGAAAGGTATGCACATGTTAAGTATAGTATTCGACTATTTCATTATTTCCTGCTTATTTCATTCAATTGTTTCTCTTGTTTTCTTTGCTCTTAATTTCTTACATTTTTCGAATGAGATTCTGACGCTGTGTAATTTTAAAGGCCACAGCTAGTGCTGTCCCACAGCATTGGCAACCAAACAGTGGTCTTCTTATGAACAATGATGTTGCAGGTGTTAACCTCGAAGAAGCAGTTCCATGCATAGCACTTTCAAAGAATGATTCATATGTAATGTCAGCAGCTGGAGGAAAGGTTTCGTTATTTAACATGATGACATTCAAGGTAGTATTTTTGTTGCATGTTCTACAATTATTCAATCATTGTAGGTATCGCTCATCATTTTTAGATCACAACTAATGATTGGTTGACAGGTCATGACAACATTTATGTCTCCTCCTCCTGCTTCAACCTACTTAGCGTTCCATCCTCAAGATAATAATATCATTGCAATTGGAATGGAAGATTCCACTATCCACATCTATAATGTTAGAGTGGATGAGGTGATTGTTAACCTACTGAAATACTCTCTATCCACTTTATATAGGCAAACTTTGAAAAAAAAGAGCTTGCCTATATAAAGTGAACAGAGGGAGTATTCAATTTTTACCGTCCAGGATTTGTCGCCTACTGGAACCTGAACTGATTATATGCATTGTGTAGGTGAAATCAAAATTGAAGGGTCACCAGAAGAGAATAACTGGTTTAGCCTTTTCCACCAATCTTAATATCTTGGTTTCATCAGGTGCAGACGCTCAAGTAAGTGGGAGGCATCCTAAAGAACTTATTTTGAAGTTTTTCATTGAATGGCTTGTTTAACCAATATTTTGTAAAAAACAATTCGGTTTTTATTCCGCAGCTTTGCATATGGAGTATTGACACATGGGAGAAAAGGAAATCAGTTCCGATTCAAATTCCAGCAGGGAAGGCACCTACTGGAGAAACCCGAGTGCAGTTCCACTCTGATCAGACCCGTTTACTTGTGGTTCATGAGACCCAGTTAGCAATATATGATGCCTCAAAGATGGAGCGTATGCGACAGGTACTAGGAGTTCGATATAAATATTTGATTTTTATTTGCTAATATTATATGATTTTGGTAATGACATTAATTCCTATGCTATTTTTATCCTTTTTCAGTGGTTGCCTCAAGATTCATTGTCTGCACCTCTATCGTATGCGGCCTACTCATGCAACAGCCAATTGATTTATGCTACATTTTCTGATGGTAATGTTGGAGTGTTTGATGCTGATAGTCTCAGACTAAGGTGCCGAGTCGCTTCATCAGCTTACTTATCCCAAGCAGTCTTGAATGGGTATGTTGGTCTCTTCTATTCTGTCTGCTTTTGGGCAGTTTTTACCTAGAATTTTCTTCTCTTTCGTAGGGGTGTCACAAAAAAACCCGACCTGTCGGGTGTTGGTGGAATAAGCAAAAAAATTTGGGTTTTGTCTTGGCCTGACCCGGCTCTGAAGTGCAATAGGCTTCGGTACAGTCTTAAAATCTGCAGGATTTTCGGTTGTTGGGTTTAGGGAATGTGCATGGGTCGAGGTTGGCCCGAAATGAAAACCCGACCACCCATAATTTTTGAAAAAGTTAGCCCGGTTAAATCCTGATTTTGGCTCTAGATGGCTGTGTTCGTGTCGAGGCCGGGCAGGGATCGGGTTTTACCTTTCTCCTTGCTAATTTCCTCAGGTTTGGCCGAAATCTTGAAATGTTTAACAAGTCTGACCGAGCTAAACCTGACGGTCTGGCCAGTTTTTATGCACACCCCTAGTCGGATTTTTGGGTTCAGGGTTAAACCCGACATGTGCACACCCCTACTTTTTTCCGTCTCCGACTCATGCTTATCCCATCAATTTATGTGTATGTTATTTTGCAGAAACCAACCAGTTTACCCTCTTGTTGTTGCTGCACATCCACAAGATCCCAACCAATTAGCTATAGGATTAACCGATGGATCAGTTAAAGTTATGGAACCCCCAGAATCAGAAGGGAAATGGGGAACAAGTCCACCTGTAGATAATGGGATCCTAAATGGAAGAACATCATCATCTACGACAAGCAACCATGCTCCAGATCAGTTACAGAGATGAAAATTCTTCCTTTGCTACTTAGGTTGCTGCATTTGTAATTTACCAACATAGAGAGTTTAGGTAAGAAAATAGGACATGGTGAATGGTTAGTGTTGCCCCTCATTCTTGTATACTAATTGTGTAGTTTAGAAGTAGTAATTATTGATTTTTTTCCTTCCTATACTCGACGAGTAATACACTACTCGAAACAGTTGATAATTTGTTTTGAAATTTAAATAAACTCATAATTTGTGATTGTGAATTGATTCCTCTTCTTATTGCTGCATTTTGGTGTCTGCAAAAAAGTGTTTGAAATTGAAATGAAAAATGTTCTAAAGCAAACTTGCTGCAGAGTCTACTTAAGAAAACTTACGAAAACTAAAAGAATGTTTGGTCCATTGTATGGTTACCAAACGTTACTACTTATGGAATCAGTTCTGGATCTGGTAACAAAATCCCATTGTTATCATATCGAAGGGTACCAGAATGATTCAGAGGCTTGCATTTCTCTCCCATTAAAATCCTCTTCTTGCAGAGCTCGCCGCCATCGGTAACTTCTGTTTCTGATGATTCTCCTCTATTGATTATCTTACTTGACTGAGCCACCTTCGAATTCTGATGAGTTGATGGATCACTCTGCAGGTTCATTGCATCAATGGAAGAAGCTGATCTATTGCCTTTCTTGCTCCTGATGAAATAGCAGCTTGGACTCTTGTTAAACAATCTGGGAACTGAAAGTGAAACTTTCAGATAATTCTTCTCTGCCTTATTTGGTCTTTTCACTCCATCACTCTGCAAACCAATCTTGAATGAATAAGACATGGATGATGAAGAAGAATTCTCATCATGATCGTGAACAACACCAAAAGACTGATCTACCCTTTGCAAGATTTCAGCCTCTGATGAACCAGTTTGATGATGATCCCCCCCACCTCCGCCATTTCTCTGCACCTTAGAGTAAGATTTCTTGGAACTGAAGATAGCAGAGAAGAAAGAACCAAACTTTCCCCACTTGTTCTTATTTTTTCCTTTACCATGATTCATATTATTATTACAGCCATTGTTTCTTCTTTGCATGACCTTCCCCAAAATCTTTGGAATCTTGGGTTTTGAAGCAGAAACAGAAAAGAAATAAGAATCTGAATTAGGCTTAATGATGAGAGCTCTTCTACAAAAATCAAGCTTTTCTTCTTCACTCACCATATTAATTTTTTTAATTATAAACAAAACTGAAGAGAAATATGAGTTGAGGGAAATGAGGGGTGTGGTCAAAAATTTATCCTATATTAAGGGGATTCATGCTTATTAGGTCTCTTTAATTAGTATAATTTAATTTTTTAATTTTTTTAATTTACTGAGGATATTTGTATTAGATAGAGGATTAGGCCTGTTAAAATTTTGATTTCCACTAAACTTGTTTTCAAACCTTTCACCCATATCTTCAAATTTTATCACATTATGGAGTTGATAGATTAAGTTTGGTGATCAAACTTCACCAATATTAGTATATCTGTCTCCTTGGCAGGAAAGAAATTAATTGATGATTATTAGGAGTGAGCAATTGTAACCGTTAACGAATAGTCGGTAATATGTTAACTGATAAGTTTTTTACTACTACCATTATCGATATCGAATGATGTCGGTAACCGAAATTTTTTTGTCTCACTACCAATTATCGATACCAATTACCGAATTTGTGAAAACCCATTGTAATTTCAGAATGTTGATCGGTAATTACCGATCATTGAATGGTGTAGATATATATTAACACAAAACGACGTAGTTTTGAGGAGTCCAAATTCGGTAATTTTTTTTACCAAAAATTTTAAACTCCACTACGAAACCGCTACCGAATATCAATGGTTATTACCGATCGGTAAATTACTGTTACCGATTTTTTATTACCGAAATTTGCTCTCACCTAATGATTATCAAGTTTAAACTTAACTTTGTTTTTTCACAATTAATATTAGAGCGTCTTTTATTGAACTAATAAAAAAGATCTTTCATGTCTCAATCCAAATTTAAAAAGAAAAGAAAGAAAGGCGTTTTGGGCTTGTTTAGTTTCAAGTCACTTGTTAAATAGGCTCAAAGTACAAATGAATCCATTTTGGGATGGGTCAATACAAGCAGATCTTATCAAAGGCCCATATAATAAAAATCTTAAAAAAAAGGGCCCAAAACTATGTCGGAAACAAACCCTAAAAGAACAGCTGCTTCCACTCTTCATCTCTCAGCTTTTCGACTAGCGGCACTTTTCTCTTCTCCTTCACCTTCTTCCTTGCACGTACACTACTCTCTGCTGATCGGTAATTCTTATTTTCTTCTCTCTAATCTTCATCGAATATGTATTTTTTATTTAATTTGAGCTTTTTTTTCTAATATTTCATATCATATTATTTTCTCCAAGCTTCTATGGATTTTCATTTTCTGGTTCAATTTCTATTTCGGTTTCCTGTCGATTTATTGATTTTGATTTTGAATTTTCTGATGAGCTGTAGTTTGATATTTTGTTTACTGCTTTTTTGTTGTAGAACTCGAAATTTTGCTCGACAATGGCGACTTATGCCAAACCGGAGAACGCTTTAAAGCGTGCCGAAGGTGAGTTTTGACTTTTGATTCTTTTTTTTCCAGTTTCAACGTTGTCTTGTCATTTTGTTGTTTAGTTTGTTAATTTTTAGTGATTTTGAAGATCTGAAATTATTTTGGTTTTTGCTGAATATAGCAATAGAATAGGAAGTAATAATATGGATATAATTTTTTTTTTTTTTTGCAGAACTGATAAATGTAGGGCAGAAACAAGATGCCTTGCAAGCTCTGCACGATTTGATCACCTCCAAGAGGTACCGTGCATGGCAAAAGCCACTGGAAAAAATCATGTTCAAATATGTTGAACTATGTGTTGATATGCGGAGGGGAAGGTTTGCGAAGGATGGTTTGATACAGTACCGTATAGTTTGCCAACAAGTGAATGTGAATTCTTTGGAGGAGGTGATTAAGCATTTTATGCATCTCTCCACTGAGAAAGCTGAACAAGCTCGTAGTCAGGCACAGGCACTGGAAGATGCTCTTGATGTTGATGATCTGGAAGCAGATAAGAGACCGGAGGATCTGATGCTTAGTTATGTTAGTGGAGAGAAAGGAAAGGATAGGTCTGACAGGGAACTTGTTACCCCTTGGTTCAAGTTTTTATGGGAGACTTATCGAACTGTTCTTGAGATTTTGCGAAACAACTCAAAGTTGGAGGCACTTTATGCGGTATCTTCCTTATTTAATTTGTAAATTCTTTGTATTGTTATTTGCAATACTGTTTATTGCTCCCCTGTTCCACTGTAAGTCTACACTTTGGGCATTTGCACACAGATTAAGGAAATGATTAATTTACCTCAGTTATACTAGAAGTTTATGATGGTTTACCTTAGTACTCTTCTTCTTATAAACAAACTAATTTATTTAGTGAAACATAGAAAGGGTAGAATACAAACATTTCATAAATCAAAAGAAAGTGTACACCTGAGTGAAAAAAAGAGCCAAAGTAGTTACCTAAAGTGGAATTAATGTTTTTCCTGTTTAAGGCGAAATAATTTTTTTATGTATTTCTATATTCTAATCAAACATTCTAGATTACATTAGAATACTAGCTTATTACTGGTGTTGATAATTATAGATGACTGCACATCGAGCTTTCCAATTCTGCAAACAGTACAAAAGGACAACAGAATTTAGAAGGCTATGCGAGATTATCAGGAACCATTTGGCTAACCTGAACAAATATAGAGATCAAAGAGACAGGCCTGATCTGTCAGCCCCAGAGAGCTTGCAGCTGTACCTTGATACCCGATTTGAGCAGCTAAAAATTGCTACTGAGCTTGAACTCTGGCAGGTACACAATTTTTTTTTTCTTTCACACATGTGAATGATTGTAAGGTTCTTGCTGTAGTTTCCTAATTCGTTTGTCCTTCTTTGAACTTGATAAGGTTTGATTCATTACTGAGTTGTTTGATTCTATTATTCTGCTTTAGTGTCGAAGTAAATAAAAAAAACTTGCTATAGATAATCGTTTTACTGGCTACATTCTACAAATGTGTTCTTAGCTTAAGAATTCCCATGCGACCATATATATTTATGGACAAATACATTATTTTTTTAATTTAAAAATAGTCAAAATTTTCTAATTCACTAGGTGTTTGTCCTGTTATTCTGAGAGTAACTCGTGATATTTATGTCAATAAACATATTAGTACTCCAATCCAAATTAGCATGACAGCATAGTTGGCCCCAAGTATCTGGAACAAGTCTATGTACTACATTAAACATGCATTGTTTCATGCTGTTAGGACCTACAGACTCACTGTATCATTATTATGGATAGAGGGTTGCCTTTTTTTTTGCCATTAATTTTATTAATCTCATTTCCAGGAAGCTTTCCGCTCTGTTGAAGATATCCATGGATTAATGTGCATGGTCAAAAAGACTCCTAAACCCTCTTTAATGGTGGTTTACTATGCCAAGCTGACTGAGATTTTCTGGATTTCATCTAGTCACCTTTATCATGCTTATGCATGGTTCAAGCTATTTATGCTTCAGAAAAGCTTCAATAAAAACTTAAGTCAGAAGGATTTACAGTTGATAGCCTCTTCTGTTGTGTTGGCTGCACTAGCAGTGGCTCCCTATGACCATAGACGAGGTGCATCTCACCTGGAACTTGAAAATGAACAAGAGCGCAACTCGAGAATGGCCAATCTTATTGGGTTTAATTTAGAACCAAAATCAGAGAGTAGGGAAGCGGTAATGTGATTTACTCTAATGGATTGACTATTGGGTATCCTCTAGTAGTATTATTTTTACCACTATTATTTGTTATATAATTATAAATTATGCATTGTTGTTATCGGTTGTTTTCTTACTCTCATTATTTGTTGTTAATACAGCTTTCAAGGTCATCCCTTCTCTCAGAACTGGTAAGTTTGGAGTGCCAGTCATTCATTCTTTTTATTTGTAGCATGAACTTTAGGAAGTAATATGTTAGTACACTTTTCATTAGTTTTATTCTCTCTCGAAATATGAGGTAGTCTTATTGCGTTTTGAATCTATATTTAGATTTCCAAGGGGGTATTGAGCTGTGCTACACAGGAAGTGAAAGATCATTATCATCTTTTGGAGAATGAGTTTCTCCCACTTGATCTTTCAGCTAAGGTACAGCCACTGTTATCCAAAATTTCTAAAATCGGTGGAAAAATCGCCTCTGCTTCATCTGTGCCAGAAGTGCAGCTGTCGCAATATGTTCCTGCTCTCGAAAAACTTGCTACCTTGAGGCTGCTTCAGCAGGTATGTAGATTCTATCTTTTATTAGATTCTTATTGTTATATGTATATTCTCTTCTCCTTTCATCATCTGTGCTTTTTTATGCTTATCCAGGTCTCACAGGTGTATCAGACAATGAAAATTGAGAGTTTATCTCAGATGATTCCCTTTTTCGATTTTTCTGTTGTTGAGAAAATTTCTGTTGATGCTGTGAAACATAATTTCTTAGCCATGAAAATTGAACACAAGAAGGGTGTTATAGTGTTCGATGCTTTGGTAAGTTCTCTACAGTAGTACCTATGCTTATAATTTTATTTTGTAGTGTATCCATTGCTTCTTTTTTCTCTTTGTATCACATGCACCTGTGTGCACAATCTGAGGGAAAAAATATACTGAAGTGTTGTATACTCATACGTCCAAGTAGTTTATTTAGCCTTAGTATTTGTTTGTCATGACTTTTAGCATTATTTGAATATGATTGTCTTCATTGGATGGACTCTTTCTAGGATCTTGAATCAGATGGACTGCGAGATCATCTTGCAAACTTTGCTGAATCCTTAAATAAAGTAAGGGGCATGATATATCCTCCAGCAAAGAAATCCTCAAAACTAGCTGAGACTTTGCCAGGATTAGGGGAGATTGTGGATAAGGAACACAAAAGGGTGCTTGCTCGGAAATCAATTATTGAAAAGAGGAAAGAAGAACAAGAACGTCAACTTCTTGAAATGGTATGCCCTTTGAAACAGCTATTTATAGAGTTCAGTCATTTAGCATGACATGCAAATCTCTTATAAACTCCCTGTTTTCGAAGGAACGAGAGGAGGAGGCAAGAAGGCTGCAAGTACAGAAAAAAAGAGAGGAGGATGAGCAGAAGAGGCTTGCAATTGAGATTGAGCAACGAAAGAACCAAAGGCGTCTACAGGAAATAGAACAGCGAGAATTTGAAGAAGCACAGGCGTTGCTTGAGGATGTTGACAAGCGAAGTAAAAGGAAGGGAGGAAAGAAGCCAATCTTAGATGGAGTGAGTTCAACAGTATATTTTAATTGTTTCTTATTGAAGGAAGTTAATTTACCAAATTAACTTGTCTATTCCAATATAGGAGAAAGTGACAAAGCAAACTATATTGGACATCGCTAGGAGTGAGCAGCTCAGGGAGCGACAGGAAAGTGAGAAAAAATTGCAGAAATTGGCTAAAACAATGGATTATTTAGAAAGAGCAAAGAGAGAAGAGGCAGCTCCCTTGATTGAGGCTGCTTTCCAACGGCGACTGGTGGAAGAAAAGGCTTTGCATGAACGTGAGCAGCAGGTATCTGTTTAAGTTTCTTATTATGCTTCAGCATGCTGCACTTAAGAAAAATGGTCAGCATTCTGTCTTTGTTTAACACCATAATTTTTCTAGCCTTAGCTTTACATTTTTTTTCCTCTAATATGGTTTTTCAATGTGGTTTGACATTTTTATGGTCATTGTTTCAGCTGGAGGTTGAACTTAGCAGACAGCGTCATGATGGGGATCTCCGGGAGAAAAATAGGATGTGTCGGATGCTGGACAACAAGGTCAGCATGTTATTTATTTTAATGCCCATCTTTCAGGATGGCTTTCAATGTCCGAAGTAAATTGGTTTCTATCATCCATTTACAGAGAATTTACTACGAAAGGGTGATGAGCCGTCGACAAGTTGAGTTTGATAGGCTGAGAGCTGAGAGGGAAGAAAGACTCAATCAAACTATTCAGGCCCATAAACAAGAAAGGGAGGCTCTTAGGAAGAAAATATTCTATGTGAGGACTGAAGAAGAAAGATTGAGGAGGTTGCAAGAAGAGGAAGAAGCTCGCAAGCGTGAAGGTAGACAATCTTTATTACTCAAGATAAATACTAATCCACCCCTTCCAAGAAATCTAGTGCATTACCTTGTTGAGATTGGGGATTGATTTTACTGAAACTTGTCAAGTTTATTTTTAATCAGATTCGTTTGAGAAGTCAGTTTTTATATGAGTTGTGCTTCTTGAACTATATTTTTTCTTTCATCACTCCCAAGTCCATGTGAACATCAATTACCAATACTCTCTTAACATAGTTATTTAAGTATGTTCTCCTTTTTCTGATTGGGCCTTGTTAAATATGCAGAAGCTGAGAGACGGCGGAAAGAAGAAGCTGAACGCAAGGCTAAACTGGATGAAATTGCTGCGAAGCAGAGACAGAGAGAGATGGAACTTGAAGAAAAGAAGGAAAGGGAAAGGCAGGAGCTCTTGCGCAGATCTACTGATGGGCTTTCTAGACCTTCTCAGGTTCCTGCTGTGTCCCGTGCTGAACCAGGAGCTGCTCCTGCTGCAGCTCCAGCTGCTGCTGCCGCTCCTGCTGCAGCTGCCGCTGCTCCTGCTCCAGCTGCTGGAAAATATGTTCCCAGGTTCCGTAGGGAAACTGCTGCCCAGGCTCCCCCAGATTCTGACAAGTGGGGAAGCAGCAGGCAGACTCCTTCAGATGCAGGACGATGGGGCAGTTCTAGGCAAGCTCCTAGTTCTGATCACTGGGGCAGTAGTGGTGGTGCTAGGCCAACTGGAGACTCGGATCACTGGGGCTCAAAGCCAGATAGTGATCGAAATCCACCTGGTGATAAGTGGCGTAGCAGCAGTTCAAAGACCTCTTGGTCATCATCCAGACGCTGAGCCATTTGTCGGAGTTAAATATTGGGAATCAGGTGATGGACCTTTTTGATAAACCAAAAGCTATGGTTTTCACTCATAAGATAATTGTTTCAAATTTTGAGACTTGCATGTACTGGTTTTCCTGCACTTTTCTCCATTCTTGTACGGTGAGGTTGAGTAATTTTAGTTGTAGCATGGAGCATTTAGCTGCTTTTTTACTTTGAGGAGTCTTTTTATCCCCCATCTGACTTTGAAAGAGTAATGTCTTGTTCAATACAATATGCATTATATTGCGATATCATCTTTCATTTTATTTAAGTTCCCCAGCGCAGAGTGCCAGCCAGTACCTTTCTGGACTTGCGGATAATTTTTTTTCTCTCAGCTTGATTTGTAGTGGTTCTGGACCTTCTGGTTCTGGTTATTGTTTAGGTTTAATTAACCCGAGTTTGAAGGAAAAAAAAGAGTAATTCTTGACTGATAAATGGTCATCTAGCGGTTGCCAGAGTTCACTATTTATCATAATTTTCAATTGTAATAGGTTTGCCTTTGGATGGTTTGGTTCTGGTTAAAATTTATGAACAATTACAATCAAGGATTTGGGGATTGTTCGAAAATCAATGGTTCTACTATTAGCCGTTTAAGGTTGGTTTAAAGTTTGTTGCCCCTGTTTTGATGATTCTGGTTCTGGCTCATGGCAATAATATGGTTAGAACCTAGTCACTATTAACCTTTTTAAAATATCAATTAGTGACTATGTTTAGTCTATTAATCTGAACCCTAAATTTTGCATTTTCCTTAGTCCGTACAGAAAAATAAATATCTTTTTTCTTCAAAGCAATTGGGGGCTGACAGGCAGATACTTCCATATTATTTGATCCTAATTATGATTTATCATTACACTAATGCCCTAATTCAGTTACAAATTAAATATTGTTTAGTCCCTTTTGTTATTTTTGTTAACCTAAAACATTTTTAAGAATTTAATTCCACTCCACTTTAGGTAAGTGGGACTGTGGGATCCCATCAAATAGCACATAATTGCTTCCACTTTTCAAACATTTTATTTTATTTATTTTTGTCTTAACTATTGGCTAAAGAAATTCATGCATCATATAAAACCCTAATTCTAAAATCATTAACATTTGTTGGGTAAATAATACACTAAAACAATTCTAACCTATGAAACAAGGAGCATTTGCAATAAAGATTCAATTATATGCTCAAATTTGATCCAATTGGTTGGGAAATAATATGCCAAATTTGGCGAATTAGCTTGATTTTTCATGCTAGATTTATAAAATTTAATTGCAATATTGACACATGTCATAGGTTCTAAATAATGCAATCCACTTAGGAATTCATAATATTTCATTAAAAATAGTAATTAGTACCATGGGTTTCAAAATGACTCCCCTATAAATAGAGATCAAAGCTCTTGCCTTTCTTGCTTCAAAGAAAGAAAAATTACATTATTACTCTATTCTTGATTGTGTTTTAGAGTTATTGGGAATTAGCGTTGGTGATTAGAGTTTACGGTTTTGGTCTTTTTATCAGGTGGAGTGTAGTTTCTGCTGAGTTTATTTCGACGTACGATTGTTGTGTTAACTAAAATGTTTTTTGTGTATATTTTTCTTTGTTTAGTAGTAACTCATGTGTCAATGGCGGATAATGATTGCCCTAAATGTGGAAGCATGGAAGTTCCATACCCACTAAGCACAAATCAAAATTGTGGAAACCCTAATTACAAAATCTATTGCAACAATGGAGGAACCCTAGAATTCTTAGGATCCCAAGGAATTTACTACAAAATTCTTAGCATTAACCCTAATTCTTCCGAGCTTGTAATAGAACCACCACCAATGCAAAAAGACACATGTTTATCTACTGATCTTACTGTTCAAGGGTTAAAGCTTGATGACAAGTTACCATTTAATATTTCTACTCATAACACAGTTATGTTATTTAATTGTTCTGAAACAATTTTAATCTCACCATTAAATTGCACTTCAAGCAGCTATTGTAGAAGATATGAAGAAGCAAATGAGAAAGGAGCTGGATGCAAAAATACCCTTTGCTGCCATTATTTGAAAGATTCAGCAATGACTTCTCGTAGAATCAGAACTAGAGTTGGAGGTTGTACTGCTTATACTTCTGTTGTCAATTTTAATCCTTCTGATCCTGTTGAAGCTTGGAATTATGGGATTGAGCTTCAATGGCTTCCACCAAATTAAACTTACCGCTACTACTACTGTTGTTGTATTAAGATTGTATTCTTTTTCTTGTTTCGAGTTACTAGAAAATCTGGTAACTCAGAATGCAAATCAGTACGTTTCAAAAACATGTAATTTGATTTGAACTTTGTTATGTTATGTGTGGTTACTGTATTTTGTATGATATCCGGTAAAGGATAATTTGTTTCGTTTCCTCCGATATCGGAATTTTAAGGATTCAAATTCCTATAAACCATGCACAACCTTAATCATCACATTCCTGAATCTCCTGCTCGAATATCATAAGCTTTAATCATCACTAAGCTTGGCAACCTTTAAATGCTGCCAAAAGTAGCTACATCATCTGCCTCAATGAGTAATTTAGCAGTATTATCTGGTTGCTCACATTCATTAAAATAAATGAACATTAGTAAACATAATTATATGACCAATCCACTTATTCTGGCATGAAATACTCAGCTTACTTTCTAACTGTAATGCAATATAATCGCGATTATTTCACATTTCGTCACCAAACATTACCCTTAATCATCCATAGAATTATCAATAGTAATGAAAGTAACAATTTTTGACAATTACAAAGGCTAGAAGATGTCAAAAATCCAAAATATCCTGGAGAAAAAGGGTACCAAACTTCAACAAGAACACCATGTTTTTAGGTATTATATGGTTGATTATTCTTCAAATAGTACATTGTGACTGGGGCTAAAAAAAATGCACAAAGAAAGGGTTTTTTTACTTACAACTTCAAGCTGTTAGCAATGAAACTATCACAAACATGTCAGTTTAGAGCAATAATAGTAACAACAAACAAACCAGAAATGACACAAACAATTGTAGAAAACAAAACACCTACTAGCTATATATTTCTTTCTACCTCATTTCTTATACATCTATTACAACAATCAGTGCAGCAAAAGAAAGCCAAAAAAACCAAGCATCATCATGATCACACTTTTTTCCAGCCAAAAAATATAACAGATATTTACTCTTTTGTTACCGGATAATGAATTTTGCTAGACAATCACTGTGGGTCTGCTTGGTCTTTTCCCTTCCATGGCATCTTTCTTTTTTTGACAGTTGGGGCAGAGAAAAGGGCCTTCCCATGGCTTTGACCCAGGTGAGAAAAAAGATCCTGAGTTTACTGGCAAACTATCGGCAGGAGGTTGATCCACTTGGCATACAGCACACCGGTATATCCCAGTGTTCGTGTTCGAAGGAAAATCCTTACCCAACCTGCATTTGCAAAACAAAATTTGGATAGGCATTAATATGGGAAAAGTTCGTCACTTTTCTTCACTTTTAAGTCCAGTTCTCAGAAAAAATATACTCTGAGCGATTTACATAGAGAAATGGAGAAAAAAGCAAATTTTAGGGAGAATAGATTTTTGTCACAAAATTTCCTATTTTATCCCTTGGCTTTGGGAGATGAAGGGGGGAATATTCGTAATCGGGATGCATAAGTTATTGTAAATATGTGCACTTGTATTTTTTGAAGAGTGCACCTATTTTTTGACTTTACAAACTAATTTTAGAAAATACAATGATTATCGAGAGAGAGAGAGAGATGTGTTTAGCTTGCAACTATTGGTTTACATTGTTAGAAATTAGTTTAGCTTTAAACCATAGATCACTAAGGAAATTATTGTCCTTCCACTTTTAAAATTAAATCTTAACTTTTCCTAAAAAAGAATATTTATCTATGTAAATAAATTGGACACCCAACATGAAAAATTTCTTTAAGTAACTCGAATGGAGGAGTATAAGAAAACAAAACTTATAGCATCTAATATGTGTCAGAGACACCTAAAAATCGACAAACCTTTCTGCAAGCATAGCAGAACCCTCTTCGAACAACTCCTCCACCACTCCAACAGCAGAAAGCTTATTTGTTGCTTTGTTCACCGAGTTTAGAGATTTCTTTCCAAAGAGAAGTGAACTAAGCATATTTTGCTTCTTCCTTGGTATAGGAGGTAAGACGGGAAGGTCAGAAGGGATAATATCAACAACAAGGCATGTTGTATCATCCTTCAGGCCCCTTGACCTTAAAGCCTCCTAGGGAGTTTAAAAAAAAGTATAATTAAGAGGAAAATGGTCACTATTAGTACAAAACAAGCACAAAAGTAAATGGGGAACTAAAATTTCCTTTACCTTAACTACCAACTTGGCAGAGATTTCAGCAGGTAAACCTCGACAAGACTTTGCAGCTGAATCAGAGGATAAGGCGTCCCAAATACCATCAGAAGCAATAATCAATCTTCCTCCAGCATCAGATAGCTTTATAACCCAAAAAGAAGAAGTTCCTAAGTTTCATAAATAACAAAAGAAAATTGACAAAACTAATTAGTATACCTACTAGAAAAGGTGAAACTCACTTTCACTTGCTTAACATGCGGTATTGGGACGATGAACTCTCCAACATCAGTATCTCCGATTGACCTAGAAAGACATAACCCACCAGGCCAGCATCGCAAGGGACCAACCTATAGGCCACAGAAAAGAGAGCCAATAAAACAGAGGGAATGGGGAATTGAACTTTTCCTTCTGCAAATGATATAAAGTGATATGATACCTCATTGCCCCCAAATACATTTAGTCTTCCCACTTCACCTCCACTTGCAGTTACCCGCTCTCTTTCTTCTGCATTCTCTTCTAGCCTGTGATCAACCGTCAAAAGGGAAACGACGCCCCCCTGGGTGTCCAAGATGCATCGTGAATCACCCACAGAAGCAACAGTCACAGTCCATCCATCTATCACAACAAATGTTACTGTTGTTCCAGAAGTTTCCCCTGCAATTTACATCAAGCTCGCAATGTAACAAAGACGCTAAAAAGAAGGTCGTCGAAGTCTGTGGAAGGGATATGTGTTCATACGCTTCTGCTGAAATTCTATGTCGGTTTTCACGAAGCCTGCGACTAGAGCTCGAGGAAGGGCTTGAAGCCACTCTTCCCGACTAAATTCTTGGGGAATTGCACTCAAAACGTTGTCCAATAAGTTTTCCTTCGCAAAGATGGCAGCTGATATACCATTATGTCCATCAAAAATCTGTCAACAAAAGCAATATAATGAATTCACAAAGAAGATGACCAGACCGATGTTTTTCGAATTTCAAGGGTTCAAATATTACTGAATTCTCAGCTTGATAACTGAGAAGCGGAAAGCAAAATTCCCAATTTGAGGAGCGCAAGAGGCACCCAATGATCAAAATGAATAACAAAAGGAAGGGAGAAAGAATTAAAAGGAAAATACCGCGAAGACAGAAAATGCTGTCGAAGGATCCCCAGGAATCCTCTGGCAGTCAGGTTTTATCAAAAAGTAATCCTCTCCCTTCTTTGCCAAAGCAGCTTGTCCATACTTCACAAAAGGTCTCTCCACCTTCTCATTCCTGAGCTCACGACCGATCAAAGTCCCAAGTGGAACAAGAGGAGGTTTCATCCCCGATGCTTCAGCCTGGCTCATGGCAGTTTAGGTGTCAACATTTCCACAATCCCAGTGCCAAATCCTATTGATTCTCATTAAAAATGAATAATTTCCATCTTCATATCTTAAAAGCATCATGACATAGCCTTCTACGTTTCAACCCAGTGAGCTAAAACAAGTAATTTAATGGAAAAAAAAATACAATTTACTAATATCTTATTGACAATTCCTTACTTGTAGGAATTTCTCACTGACAGAAGAATCAACAAAGACCTTAACAATCAACAGCCACTATTTCCCACACAATCAGATTAACATGCCAAATACTAATTAGAAGGTTCTGGAAACAAGTTCTAAGCAAAAATATTACACAAACCAGTAACAAACAAAGGTTTAACAGTTCATGCTAGTCTGTCTGAAGATTACAGAAAAGCTCCAACTCACATTTCACAATGACAGTTCAGAACAAAACCCACCATAAATATCTAATCTTTTGATCTAATCTCTTCCTCAAATCAATTAAAAACAACTTTGACCAAAATGTACTTAAGATAGGGAAAAACAAAAACAAGAAGAAACCTAAGAGAAAAGAAAACCCTAAATCCATCAGAACATACCCAGTAAAGCTTCTTCAAAGAATCACATAAATCTTAATTCTTAACTAACTAATGGATCTTAAATTCTTCAATTTACCCACTAAAAGTTAAGTAATAAATAAACAGGGGCAGGAAAAAAATTAGAAATTTTAAAAAATGGCATTGAAGAAGAAGAGAATAAAAACTGCATGAAAATGAGAACCCAGAAACTCACAGAAGAAACATGAAGAGGCCTCAACAGATCCAGCATTGACAACCAAGTGATCTAAAGCCACTCCATTTCTGCTTATACCAAGATGAAATTTCAGTTAAAAAAAGAACAGAACAAAAGCCCTAAAGAATTTACAAAAGGGAAGAAGGAGAAAGAGAAGAAGAGAGAGAAAGAGGGGTAGAGCTGTAGAGAGAGAAAATGACTCACAGGTGTAGCAGTAGAGATTTTTGATTGGAGGAGAAATATAGAGAGAGAAAGAGGAGAGAGAGACGCGGGGTTTTTGTTCTTTTGTAGCTAATTTTCGGACAAAAGCCTTAACTGATAATGACGTTTATGTCCTAATCTAATCTCTAATCTCATAAAACATAAACATAAACATAAATCTAATCTCCGGCTTCGATGTTTTTTAGAGGAAAAAACGATTCGTTTTGGATTTTTCCTCTTTAAAATTACCTATTTGCCCCTTTTGTCTTATAAAATAAACTATATAGTAATCCTTTTAATATTAATTAATTATTTAGAATATGAATAATTTGGAACAATTCTTGCCCTTTGTTATTTTCATACATGATGACAACAATATAAAATTTATATTGTTAATGGATCGAACCGTAATTTGAACCGAAAAATATTTTGAGTCTGATTTTTCGGTTAAAATAAAACAATTTTACCATCCTAATTATTATTCCTATGTTATGAGCTAATTTAATTTTAAAAAATAAGTTTAAATTTGGCTGATTTAATTTTTAAAGTAGAAAAATTGGCGGAAAGGGTTAAATTGAATTAATGGGTTTGACATTATTACAAAATAATTTATATTTTTTAAAATTATTTTATAACAATGTCTAGAAATGTCATTTATGGGAAGTTGACTTAATATTATTAGTGTTGATTAATTAATTAATTATATACGTAAATGGCAATCCAAATAGAATACTTTGCGGAGTTGTGTTGTACAAATATCAAGAAGAAAATGTTGTTTGGTTGGTAATGGTGTTTTTAGGTTATTATTATTATTATTATTATTATTATTATTATTATTATTATTATTATTATTATTATTATTATTATTATTATTATTATTATTATTATTATTATTAAGGGCATTATTGTCATTAGAAATAGGAAAAGGGGAACATTTGAAAAATGCAAAAAAAAAAAAGATAAATATTCCAAATTTCCAAGTAGAGAAGCATGAAGCAATGTTTATAAAAAGAAAATGATGACGTGGCCATGTGTTAATGGGACCCACTTTAAGGGGATTTAGCCACTCATTAAGATGGGTCATCATCCCAGCTGGAAAAGGTTGACATATATCCCCCAACTTGATGTTTGTTGCCCAAAGATATGCCTTACGAGACTTTTCAACAATCCCCAAATTTGTTCAATAAAATTAACTTCAAAATCACATTTTCAAAGCAAATTATTTTTCAATAACTATAATTTATAATTGATTATTTGGTATTAAAATTAATTAACCATACAACCAATTTGTATCGGCATTTTCATATCGTACTCTTACCTCCAATTAAACGATATCTTTAATAACAGTGAAATAAAATCATATTGTTATCGTAAATTTCCGAAATTTTGTTATGAATCAGTGTATACCACTATTCATGCAACAATCATAGTAAAATTTTCTTTTTTCATTCATTCAAACTGCGAATTTCCCACTTTTTTTAACAGAAGAAATAAATTAAAACGAGAACAATTTTAAAATAAAATTAAAAAAAAAAAGAAAAAGAATTTTCACAAGATCAAATTGGAAATAATCAAAGGTTGGGATGGGACTCTTATCCTATATATATGATCAACCACCACACAAAACCTAGGCAATTCAAAACTATTGCCTGTTTTTTGAGGAAAAATATGAAAAAAAAAAAAAAAACCTCTTTCTTTTTTCTCAATTTCTATACAACTAATCATAAATACACCAAAAAAAGGATATTAATAAAAAGAATATATATATATATATATATATATATATATTTCCACCACCTTTGTAATAATATTAGTAAAATTTTCCTCATTTTGAATGGCCAGATTTTCTTTTCAAATCAGCATAAACCAGTTGTCTACCAAGCTTGTTTGTCACTGGACTAACTCCATTTGGCTTTCTTGATGGTGAAGGAATGAGAGATGGAATCAAACTCCTAGTTCAATAAAACAAGAAAACGTAAGTTTTGTAATAAGTTCATAACTGTCAACTAGGTTTGTTAATAATTACTTGTGCTTGAACAAACTCATCAGCAGCATGAAACTTACTTGGTTTCTGTTCTTTTTGCTGGTCTAAGATTGGTTTTCTTTGGCTTAGTTGCAGATAAAGTAGGGAGACTACTCATTCGAGGAAGACTAGATTGCCATAGTAAGTCAGGCTCAGAAGAATCACTTGTACCAACTTCAAGTTCTTCAGAATCATCAGTGGATAGAACATCAGATCGGCGACTTTGTGCATCAAATTCTTGGCTATTTAGGCGCGAAAATTTAGGATTGTATGGTTGTTCAGGGTAAATCTTTGAAGGGTCACGAGCAAAACCCTCACAAAATGGTTCAGGCAATTGTCTGTTGTCTAGTTCCCATTGTCCTAAAAGGTTTTCATGATCTGCATTATTAACATTATCAAGCCTATTCACCATTATCTTATCAACCCAATCACCAGAAGCTGCAGATTCTTTATCATCCTCCTTTCCATTTTGTGCAAGACTTCCAACTGGAAGCCAAGGAGGTGAACTTGTCTGCAAATCTTGGAGGTCCAAGCTTCGTCCTCTCATGGAAGATGGAGAGTTGCTCCCACCCTGCAAACCATTCTTTTCATATGTAAATATTGCTCATGAAATAATCAAACTTTGCCATTTTCTCATTTCAGAAAAATGGCAAAGTTTACAGACCAGGCCATGACTGTAAATTCCAAAATTTGGACACACATTTTCTAAAAAGGAAACTTCTCCGATCAAATTAGAGTTCTACACGAGTAAAGACAGACAATTTACCTCTGCATTTCCAGTACTATCCAGCGATTGCCTACGACTACTTTCGCCACCTCCATGCCAACTATGAACAGAACTAGAATGTCCAAGCAATTTCATTCTAAGTCTTTCTGGGGTGCTGGATCGAGATTGTTGTGAATGTTCAGAATCTGCATCCTTCCGAGCTAGAGCAGCCTTAAGACTAGCAATCTAAAACATATATTTTTTTTTTCAACAAAAACTGCCAAGTATACTTCTATTTCTAGTTTGACAATCAAATAAACAAATTGAGGGAAAAAAAGCAAGAACCTGCTCTTTCAGCTCCTTCACTTCACCACTATCTCTATTAACTCGAGCAGCACCGAGCTCAACTGTGGCTACCCGTTCAGCGAATTTAAGTGTGCTAAGTGTTTCTCCAAGGGCTTCATGCTCAGGACTTATGTGGACAAACATAAGTGTCTTTGCTTGTCCTCCTGATGGAAGGAAGAAGAAACCAGAAAAATTATTATCAGAATGAGAGATTAGATTACATTTCAGTACTGTGGAAAAAGAAAAGTTTACACCTTTAGTTGATCTTACCAAGTGAATCTTGTAGAAGTTGTGTAAGTTTACTGTTTCTGTAAGGAACATGAGAACTCTTTTGCGCAAGTGAAGAAATCACATCCCCTAAAGCAGAAAGAGATTTGTTAATATGTTGTGCTTCTTTTAATCTATCTCCAGTCACTTCTGATTTATCGACTCGTTCACTTCCTGCTAGATCAACCAGATGCATAGAACCACGAAGCACGGTTCCTGATGTAAGGTTTCTTCCTTGAACATGAACTGTGAGGCAGCTGCAAATATATATATAATACATGTTGGTTTAGGTTATAAGACGCTAGCCATTGAAGCATTAAGCTTTTAGCAGAATTTAAGGTTTATTATGCACCTGTGAGACCGGCTGCTCCGGTCATTCATTGCTGTTGCACTCACTGCACGGTTCCTCTGGCCAACGCTCATCAAATTTAGGACATCAGAAGTTGATGATACAGATACTAAGTTTGCCTCTGGTACATTGATCCCATTCTGTGAACTGTTGCGAATTTCTAATGTACGTGGAGTTAAGAATACAAGTAGGAACATAAGAAGCATTGAAAGTTGAAACATAAGCTTATAAAAAGATTGAAACATTAGCTTTTCTCCTTTTGGTTCTTAGAAAGCACTTATAAAAAAGCAGTATTTTGCTGCTTTTATTAAAAAAAATAAAAAACTTAAAAGCCAGTTTTCAAGTTAAACTTGTTTAAAAGCTGCTTTTAAACAGTGCCAGACAACATAGCATGGTTAAGGATATCTCTTATTAATACCATCATTAGCAAGAAGATCCCTCACTTGCTCGTTATAGATCTCTAGCATTTGGACAGAGATTTCATAGCAAATAATTTCCTTTCTTTGATCTGACAGAACAAATAGATCGCTCAACGCCCTGTAATTTACACCTAGGCCTTCCTCAGTAAGTTCTTTTGGACCAGTCTGAATTATCAAATCAGAAAGTAAACAAAAAGTCATATGATCAATCAAAACTGAAGATTAAAGTATCAACTTATTCACAAGATCAAAATCTCTAACCATAGTATAAGTTTTCCCAGATCCTGTTTGTCCATATGCAAATATGCAAACATTAAAGCCATCAAGAACCGAGCGGATCAAAGGCCGAGTGTCTGCAAATACTTCCTCTGCAGGGAATGAAAATGTTGACGAAATTGAAAAGGAATGTTCTAGGAAAAAAAAGTGCAAAATGAAGGCTTGCAAACCTTGAGTTGCCATAGGACCAAAAACTTTGTTGAAATTAAACGATTTCCTCCCCTCTTTGCCATATTTTGAAGGAGTAAGTATTGAAATACTTCCTTCTTCTATGTGATCCACAGTACTGAAACGGTTTGGTTGCCCGGGCAAGAAAGGTCTAACTCGACAATATACCCTTATATTTCCTGATAAAACATTTAAACAAAGCTGAGAAAACTTAAGAAACACTTATCTACTACTTATAAGTTAAAAACTCCTTATAATCTGTTTCGACAAATTATCTACTTATAAGTTAAAAATTCCTTATAATCTGTTTTGACCAACTTATAAGATTAGAGAAACAGCCCCTAAATCACAAATCCAGACCAATAAGAAAATGAAACCTTTCAGATCCTGCACTTGATTGTATAACTTGCGGTTTTCTTCAAGGACTCTTTGATATCCTGAAGCAGCATGAGCTAGAACTTGCAGATTCTTGCCTATTTCAAAAGAAATAGCAACAAAATTATGTCATTTCTTCTTTTAACAGATTCAAAAAAGTGCAGAAAGTTGTAACAATTTTACCAAGATTGAGGAACTCCTCCTGTTGCTTAAACCAAAAAATCTTCATTCCTGCTTTTGTAGCTTCAAGGGCGTGTTTCAACTCCTACAGGCACCATATATACTTAATTACGAAATCGTCCGAGAAGATTAAAAAATTGCAAATGTGCTAACAATAAAAAGTTACCTGAATGTCATTTTGCTGTTGTTTAACCAGCATTTGCTGTTTCAAAAGGCGAATTTTGGATTCCTCATCATGATCATCTGCAAGATTGCTGCTATCTTCTGTTGTGATTTGTGTGGAAGCTTCTGCTAATTCATTTGGAGTATATGCTTCTTCTCTTTTGACTGGTGTAGAAGCCTCTTCTTTTTCTTCCATCTGATTAATCATTATATCAGATAAAGAAACAAAATCAGAACCAGAATTTAAATTAAAATCTGGGTTATGCAAATCTAGCCCTACAAAAGATCATACCTTTATACCACTGGAGGCTGTTTCAAGAGGCATCCCAGGATTAGATGCTGCCAAATCCCTTTCTGCAGCTTTTAGCTGTCAGATTACAGAAAAGAAAAATCCTATATCAAGATCATTTTTCTTTCAAGATCATAATTAAAGGTGGAAACTGAGGTAAATAGAGGAACAAAGATCCTCACCTGTTCTTGTTGGCTCACTAACCGACGCTCAAACTCCTCCATAACTTTATACAGCATAGATTCAACAATCTGTCATTCACAAATGATTCATTTGATGAACTAAAAAAAAATTAGAGCAAAATCTCAGTTTGCAAAAGAACAATCCTTACATCTGGTATGTCTTCTTGTTTCTTATTAGCAAGGACTCGGTGAAGAAGCATATGCAAGGAACGCGAAGCAGACTGCAAGTTAGAGTGAAAGTATATTAGCTTTTAAAAGCATTTTAGCATAAAAACAAAGAATAATGAGAAGCAGAAAAGATCACTAACTGTTCCATTGAGATCATTGCCAAGATCATCATGAGAGGACTGATTGCCTGACGATGAGGTTTGTGAAACTGAATTCATGAAAGGTTCTGTAATTTTCCTCATAAAGGGTTTCCCGAACCCACTAAATGAAGGTTTTAGACCTCCACTATATTTCCATGTTCCTATTCCTCCACTTTGTTTCCACTCATGGTATGATTTGAGTGCTAAAACACAGTTCACAACTCTAGAAGATTTTCCTGCCTGAAAAATTCAATTTATGTAAACAATCTTATCACATCAGGAAAAAAAAACTCTTACCTGCAATCAGAAAACTGCGATCACAATGCATTACAGCGTATCAAACTTTGTCTTAGTTCTCTCACCTGTCCCAAATCAGAGGCTTCAAATGCAGGAAGTCCCATTTCCTCCGCGGCGACAAGGAAATTTCTCACATTTTCAAAGTACTGAAATGCTGATAGAGCTGCCCCATCAGGAATAGCAACAGAATCACAGGGGCCTTCCACAACCTACCAAAAACAAGAATTCCAAATCCACCAAACGTGCATAAAAATATTTATATATTAGGCAAAGTGGCAAACTCAATCAAAAGAAAGTAAATATCCTGGTTGATTCATTCATGTACCTTTGGTACAGCCCCAGGTTGAACCTTGTTAATAACAGTGCACAAAATTATCCCACTTCGCAATCCGAGCCTGAAATCTTCTTCTGAGGGCTCAGCAGGTAAATCTTTAGCTGCAACAACTCCAACCATTTTTCTTAGCCAAACAGTTGCTTCATATCTTCTAAGAGCTGCAAGAAAAGCATCACCACATGAATTTCTACATCTTTTACAATTTGATACCAAATAATCAAAATTCCTCCACAATCTAATATTAAGAAACAACCAACATAGCTTAAATCATCATTCATGAGAAATACATTATTCAGAAGTCATATTGCAAAGCTAAAATCTCACAAATTTCATATCCAACAATTGTATAAACGCCAATTTTCATATTCTTGAAAAAAATCAATAACCAAATTCAAAATTTTTAAAATTTATTATTCACTGCAAGTCCAATCATCAAGAAGAACAAAAAAAGAATCAATCAAATGTGAAACTTTTTCAAAATAAAGGAAAAGATTAATGATCTTTGAACATACAAGCTTCATCAGCTTTTCTTGAAACCAAATCAATCTCTTTTGATTTATTATTCCCATGTTGTTGAAGAATTTCCTCCACAAGAGAAACAACAGAGAAAGGCAATGCTTGCTCTGTTGCCATCATGATCTCTTATTCAAACAGAAACCAAAACCCACTCTCCAAATTCCAAAAAAAAAAAAAAAAAAACCCAATTTCAGAAATCCCTATTCAAATGCATCCCATTTAAACCTTAAATTTCTTTTCTTTTTTCAAAAATACTCCAAAATTCACCAATTAGGCGAAATGGGTATGTTTATATGTGATTTGTATAGATCTATATATGTATTCTAATACAAAAGGAAAAAGACTTGTATGGTTTCCTGGTATTTGTCTGAAGGGTACAAGATGGAAACTTTAACTGTAGAGAGAGAAGGAGAGAAAGAAAGAAAGAAAATGGAGTTCTGTTATGTTTGTTAGAGAAGAATTGTCTTTCACTTTCTCTCAGTTTCTTTCCTCCCTCTTTTTTCCCTCCCTGTGTCTGTCTAATTTTGAAGGAGAAAAGCTCTCCTACCGAACCTCTCGGCTCTGCCTGCAAGACAGTTTTATATTTTTGCGGGTAAAGCAACTGAACCCCGCTAATTTTACACTTTTTTTTTTTAATATATATATTTATTTATTATAATAATAAATATAAAAAGAAAAATAATAATTTCATCTATATTAATATATGTATAATTTTGTATTTTTTTTATAAAAAAAATTTATATTCCTAAAAAAATTGAATATTAGTTATATATTCAAACTTGTAATCTAAAATTATAAATTGACTAGATTTTTTTGTCCTTAATTAGTAATATCCATTCAAGTCAACAAAATTGTTGTTTTAGCCTATGAAATTTATTAATTTACTAAAAAAATTTTAATCATTTTTATAAAAAATTATTAAATAGAAAAAATTATTAAATTTTATTTTAAAATATTATTATTTTTTGAAATAATTTTTTATTTATTGACTATTAACTTAAAAAATGAAATTTCAAACTAAATAATGAAACTAAATAATAATAATAATAATAATAATAATAAAGTGAAATTTCATTTTCTACAATAAGTATAATTTCACTATCATTTATGAAAGTAATCTATCAAATGTCATTAGAAGCTAAACAATAATAGTAATAATATTTAATTAAGGAAAAAATATATTATCCATCATATAATTTTGTATAATGATGACGTGGACTTCACATGGCTTGCCATGTGTCAAAAGGCAATTCTTTGTTGCCTTCTTATATCTAAATTGACCTACACATTTTGTCGTGTAATGTAATATTTATAGAAATAATATAAAGTCATACTAAAATCATAATCGGAATTAATATTTTAAAAGCATATATTATATGATTATTTCGGTTCTTATTAAAAACGGGCTTAAAATAAAATTTAATCTAAAAAATTAATTTATTTAATTTTAATATGATATTACTAAATTCTATAAATTTTATTTATTTATAAAAAATTTATTGATTAATGTGAAGTTATTAATATTTAATCATATAGTTTAAGCATGCAATCATGATTAGTGTAGTTGATTATTGTAACACATTGTCTTTGTTTTCCTTTAACCTTACCACCATTAATTAGGTGTGACATGAAATTAATCAAACTAATTATTTCATTAGTTATTTTAATTAATTCATATATATATTAATTTTTTCTTTTACCTTTTCTATTTATAGGTTAATAATCATTTAAAAAATATATTTTCAAATAATTTAAAATAAGTCTTAGAAAAATGAAAGAAAAATAATAAAAGAAAATATAAATCAAAATTTATCAAATTCAAATTTATTCAACCGAGTTCAAATTAAAAATGAGTATAATTGTGTCGATCGGGCATGACACGTTGGTAATCCTACCTATTACGGTCGTTGTAGACTATGAAAATTTCGAGTTCAATTTATCTCAGTCAAATTATCAGTACCTATTTAGTGCATAGAGAAAAATATTATAATTTTATTGAATTTAGACTCGGTTATACGTTAGATTACAAATATGAATCCTATTAATGCTAATAGGAGTGAATTTACTAATTTAACCTCCAATTTGTATCCCCACATTTACATAAAGATCCTAAAGTGTTATTAAATAAGACTAAAAGGGGAAGTATCTTTTGGTAAACTAAATTTCTCCTTTTCCCTCCAACTTTCACTAATATTTAAACATGTGGTTTGGTAACCGAACCTACTAGGTTCGGGTGATTACTTTTTAAATTAAACAAGCATAATAAGAAATAATAATAATGGGCCCTTAAAGCAGTGGTCCAAAAGTAGGGGCCCAAGTCCCATGCCGGCGATGTATAGTAAGTTTAGTTAAGGCACAAGGATGCCGGCGGAGGCTCAACCTTTTAAGACAAAGTGGGTTCCATTGCTTATGCTTAAGAACTCTTAATTATATTTTTTATTAAACAAAATTATCATTAAATCAAAAAGTTGTCACTTTTTTTTATTACTCCTATGTAAATATAATTAGATAATTTGTTTAATTAAATAAAATTTTCAATGTGAAATTTGAAAAGATAATTAATTGAGCTTAAAATCCAATAATAATATCAAGAATTAAAAAATTAAATAAAGTTAAATTTAGTTTTATTCAAAAAATTATATTGTGTTAAACTCTGATCATTTAAAAATAACTAAATTAACCTTAATTCATTAAATACAAATAAATTTAATTTGAACTCGCAAATAAGTCAAACTCATAAATATCGATAAAGTCAAGTCAAACTTACAACTAGTTCATTGGATTTCAACCAATATCAAATGAAATTTTATCGAGCGAGTTTCAAATAATTTATAAGTAACTCAATTTATTTACGAACACGCCCAGCTCTTAAAATAATTTGATATTTATGTAATTAAAAAAAAATTAAAAGAAGGGTTAGATGAAGTTAGAAAATTAAAAGATGTATAAAGCAACAAAATTGAAATGATAGCATCCACAAGGGAAGATCTAAATTTATAATATGAAATTACATTTAAAACCCAAAGAATAAATCAACTAACCATAGACTAAGATATTATTTAAAGCTCTTAATAATTCAAAGGTTCTTAGTTCAATGGACCAAAAAGAATGGTTCAAGGCTTTAATTTTAAGTTAAAGTATTGTGTTAGTTAATGATTTAGACTTAGTGATAAATAGGGTCTCAATTCCTACCAATTGGCTTTCAAAAACAAGCCCTAATCTTAGCCAATTAATGTCCTAAAATACAAATATCAAAAGTTTCCAACTTTTGACTCATTTTTATTTTATTCAAGTTCAAAAAGATAAGGGAAAAAAAAGGGTTTGAAGTCCATAGAATGGGTCCAATTTTAAGTTTTGCTTTGGTCCCAATAATTGCATTCTTTTTTAGTTATAGTATTATTAACACTAAATAAGAGATTAAGAATATAGTTTTAGTGGTAATGAATTTGTGAATTATTCACTCTATTAAAATTCATCTTACAACTTCAAAAATTATCGAATCTCGGACTGTCAGACTGTTTAATTTTAATGTGCCAGCATTACTGTTAGTTTTGGTCACAACCCACGTGTTCAAATCACCTCAAACATGCAAAAATAGATTGTTTAACCAACAATATTTTTCATTAATTATAACCCAAATACATATGATCTTAGACAAGTTTTATGACTAAAGTTCCTATTTGCTTGATTAATGTATCCAATAATTTTTTTAAATATAAAAATAAAAATATATTAATCTAATTATTATTTCCAAACCCTTTAATCTTGTGCTAAATTTAGTTTTAAGATGCATTTTAAAGAAGGAAAAGGATAGATAACAATGTTTTTCTTTTTGGGGCAAAGATTATATTACAAATAAAGTAATTATGAATTATTATTATTATTATTATTATTATTATTATTATTATTTTCCATCCCTTATAATGGAAGGTAGAATGGTCCCAAAATTTAGGGTATGATGTCCTTAAATGAAGGAACTTTGAGGCACTAATAGGCATATGGTTGTCATTAACACTTCATGTCATTGAATTGGACAATCCTTATGTGGGGATTGAAAAAGGAACAAAACCCATGATTTTAAATCTAGTTTAAAAGTAATAATAATCATGATGATCAAATTGTTGTTTTAATTAATTTTCATAAAGTTCCCTTATTATTTTTGTATATAATTTTTTTAATATATTAATAAATAATAAAATAAAGTGTATATAATAATAATCAATGAAAAAATAAAATAAAATAAGAATTAAATTATTAATTTATGTCACTTTTAATTATAAAAAAAATAAAAAATATAATAACACAAACAAATTATTGGAAAAGAAATGGACAACTAAAAAATATTGCCTAAACATCAGAAATTGGGCTGGATCAGAAACAACAAACAATAGCCCAAAATAACCATTTGGGTTTTGGTAAGTTACTTGAAATAGAGCCCAAGAAAATGAGGCCTTATTTAGATTAACCTAAAAGCAATTGCTAAACTATTTTTGCTTTGGATCCATGTTAAAGAACTTGATCCATATTTTGCTAATTAATGAGATTAATTAGGTGTTTACTATTTATATTATGCCTTTTTAAGTTCTTATTCTTATATTATACGTTGACTATACCACCAATTTTTAGAGTAAAAATCTAAATTCACAATAAAATAAATTTGTATACTTAAATTTGTTAAGAAAATAAGAGAAAATAATTTTTTTTCTGATATTCGATGATAAATAAAACTAACTAAATAAAAATAAAAAAAAATAAATTTATTTATCTACAGTCAGCGACCGCGGGAGGTGGCCGCGATACTTTGTCCACCTCCCCACAAACATCAATATTTATTTATTTTTATCTTTTTTTTATAAAATATATAATATTATTAATTCAAGTGAGGGTATGTTAGATGAAAAAATAAAATAAAAAAAAGATAAATAAACAAATTAAAATATAAAAGTGATATTTAATTTAAATAAAACTCAAATTTGTATCATTTATTATAATTTCCTAGTTTTATTTTTTATTAGCCAAATTTGTCATTATGTTAAAATAGCACGATTATGAATTTTTTAACTCTTATTTAATTTCACTTTAATAAATTAATATGTTATTATTTATTCTAATTTTTTTTTTTACTTGTAAAATCTAAATTAGGTTCCAATAACGTCTAATTAACTCTTGAAGCGCTTGTACTGCCCAAGGATTATCGAGCCCTCGGCGGTTCCGACATATTCCCCTCATTGCTTTCGCCTGGCCTGCTCAACATGTCCTGCGTTGGAATTAAAGCTGAACTCGCAAGCACAGCCTTGGGTTTTTGTGAGATCACCGCCATCAATCTGCATAGTAATAGGTGAAACTCGAACATCATCAACCCTCGCTCTCTTCTTAGCTTCCATTACATCCATGGCATCATCCTCTTGCAAATCCTGAGCCGTACCCTAAAGGGCATCATCAACTCTAGTAGAACCCACATTAACACCTGCAACAACCATTGTATCTCTACCCGCCGATGCAACCCTCCTATCTTCAGTAGAAAAGCTACCCAAACCACTAATCAGATTTGCAACAGGGTTACCTTGTCTATCATGAAACCAAAGCAAGTCCTCATTCGACGTAGGAACTTGACGAACAGAAGCTCTAAGCCATGGACCCTCATCATCCTTAATCGCGATCCTCATCATCGTCCAAAGAAAGACCATGCAAATCGTGAAAGAATTTTTCATTCTAAGGTTAGCGCTCATGCATACGCAAGACTAAAGGAGAGCAAATTTCGGTAATTAACGAACCGAATTAATTCGATAACCGAAAATCGATAACGGTAATTTACCGATCGGTAATCGGTAATAACCGTCGGTATTCGGTAACAGTTTCGGCAAGAGAGTTTGAAATTTAAAAAATTACCGAATTTGAACTTCTCAAAATTACATCATTTTGTGTATATATATATATCATTCATTGTTAATATTCTGAAATTATAATATTTTTCACAAATTCGGTAATCGATATCGGTAATCGGTAGTGAGATCAAAAAATTTCGGTTACTAACACCATAGTGGTAAAAAACTTATCGGTTAACCGATTACCGACCGTTTAATAACGGTAATCAGTCGGTTACTGATTGCTTACCCCTACGCAAGATAAAATGTCATGCACGTCAATCTTGAGTAAGTATTTATTATAATAAAATATTAAATTATTTTAATAAAAACAAACTTAAAAGTATATTTTAAAAATAATAAAATATATATTTTGTGAAATTTTTTATTTATTTTTAAATTAAATGGAGTAACCCTTCTATTTTAGGAAATAAAACGTTACTATTATTATTACATAAAAGAAAAAATATTATAAAAAAAAAGAAAAAGTCCAATATGCCCAAGATATTTTGGACATTTGCAATAAATCCATCGACGTGGCAAACTCGCGTACGCCATAAGTATCATCAATTCGCTTACAATATCCTAACTTGATTCGAAATTCGAAATAATACTAAGGTTTTATTCTTAATTATAATAATTATAAAAATAATAATTTACATATAATTATAAAATAATAAATTAATAATCATATTTTTTCATTTTAAATTTATCCCTAAACAATTATTTTTTTAATTACTATTTTAAAATAATTAAAACTCAATATTTCAATAAATTCGATGTTTCTAGTTCGGAATTATTTAAGTCAAAATTATATTTTTAATATTCAAATTTCTATTTTATTTGTTCTAAAAAAAATTGTATTTTATTATAATGAATAAAAAATTTTCGCTTTTTGCTAAGAAATTTTGAACTCTTCGTAAAAGGAAAAAAACAAGAAATTAGGATTGGAAAAAAATAATAATTCGAAACGACAATGGATAATTAAAGAAACGCAACAATCGAAAACGAAAAAAGCATAAAAGCAATTTCTATATTTCGCGAAACATTTTCTCAGTTTTCAACTGGTTTCTTCTTCCTTTCCCAGGTACCAAACACCACCCTTTTTCTTTCCTTTCCTTTCCTTCCTGTCTCTGCCCCTAGATTCCCTCTGTCTTCCCATTTTCCTTTTTCTGTTTTTGAAAATTCAAATATTTTTGTATATACGTATTGTATTTGTATATTATTTTCCGCTTTGTATTTGAAACAAATTCATTTTGGGTTTCTTGAATTTTATTTTAATTTTTCTTGACCCTGTTTTTAGCAATAATTATACGGATTTGAATGATTAATTTTGATTTTATTGTTTATATTTCTTTCCCTCTCTTCGCCTTCAAACCAATTTAACGTAGAGCTCCAGAGGATAGCTAAAAATGGTAATTTAATAATTGGGTTATTGTTTTTAGAATTTTTTTTCTTGGGTAATTAATTGAAATCATTTATAAGAGGACAACTTTCAAAATCTTGATCTGGGTTGGGTTTTTCTTGTTTGTTGATTTTATTGTCGGTTGATTGTTGGTTTTTTGAAGAGATCGGTTACAAGGAAGAATTGGTATATGGGTAGGAATTTTCTATTTCCTTCTGAGATTACTAATCGTGTATTAATATTTTTTAACCCCATTTTATTTGAGTATAACCTAAGCAAGAAACAAAGTAAAAAGGATTCTAGAATTGATGCGATTTGATTTGATTTGATTTTGCTTCTCATAGCTGTGTGAATTGAAGTATCGTTGTCCGAAATTTTATTTATTGGGTAAAAGTTATGGTTGAATAATTGGGTTATTGGTTTTGGTATTTTTTTTTGTCTGCAAAGATAGATGGGAAAGGGAGGGAAGGATAATTGTAAGACAAATTTTAAGAATAGGGTTAGGTCTAAATATAAAGATTCTGATGATTCTGATGAGGATTATGTGGTTGAAGTTGATGAAAATGCATCTGATTATGATTCAGAGGAATTAGTGAATTCTGTAGATGAGTATGCATCTGAAGAGAGTTATGTTGAAGAGGAAGAAGAAGAAGATGAAGAAGAGGAAGAAGGATTTAGGAAAGTTGTTAGATCGAAAACTAATGAGGGTTCTAGAGCAAACAGGAGAATTGGTGGTAAAACTTCGCGGAAAAGGAAAAGGGTAACTTATGAAGAGGAAGAAGATGATGATTTTGAAGCTGATGACGATGAGGACGATGTTGATTATGATGATGAATTCTCCCTGGATGACGAAGATGATGATTTCCTGGATGAGGAAGAGGAATTAACAGAAAAAAAGAAGAGCAATAACATGAAAGTAGCCAAAAGGAAAGTGCAGAGTAGGGGCTCTAGAAGAGGTACCAAAAAGAGAAGAAAATCAAAGGTTTCAAAGAAGCCTTCAGTTAAAAAAGGAAGAAAGACCCGAAGGTTGAGGAAGAAAATGAGGTGTGATTTTGATGAAGAAGAAGATGGTGATTTTGTTGATGATAATTTATCTGTACGAGAAAAGAGCAGGAAAAATTCGAGTGCGAAGAGGAGGAGGAGGAGATATGCTGTATGTTCAGATTCTGATGTTATCTCTTCTGGATCTTCTGATTATGACTTTACCATCTCAGAGGAAGAAAGAGAACAGATGATGGAAGCTAGTCAGTCTTATGGAGAAGTGAAGACTGGTTTGAGGAGTATATCTTCTGTGAAGAAAATTCAGGAGAACAGGGATTCATGCGAACAAGAAAAACCCATTGCAAGGAAAGGTAAGGAGAAGATAAAGGAAGAAAAAGCTGAGGTGGTAAAGCCAGTGTGTGGAATTTGCCTATCAGAAGAGGATAAAAGGAGGTTTAGGGGTACATTGAATTGTTGCAGTCACTATTTCTGCTTCACTTGCATCATGGAGTGGTCGAAAGTAGAGTCACGTTGCCCTTTGTGCAAGCAGAGGTTTAATACAATAACCAAGAATGGAAGAGTTGCTGTGGGTGTTGATCTTAGAAATGTGGTGATACAAGTCCCAAAGCGAGATCAGGTTTCTCTTATTTCTCCATATTGTTGGGAACTTGTTATTTGCATTTTCTCCAACATATTGCTTATTTTCCTGTTTTTGGTATGCATTAATGCTTTACATAGGTCTATCAACCTACAGAGGAAGAGATCCGGAGCTTCATTGATCCATATGAAAATGTGATATGCACAGAATGCCATGAAGGTGGGGATGATGGCCTCATGTTACTGTGTGATCTCTGTGATTCCCCTGCACATACCTACTGTGTTGGTCTTGGAATGCAAGTACCTGAAGGCAATTGGTATTGTGAAGGCTGTCGCCCTGTTGCTCTTGGACCCTCAAGCTCCCAAGCTCAGGATCCTTTGCCTGATCAAAGGACAGCAAATAATATCAGCAATAGACCATCCCCTGTTATGAACAATGGTGAAGGCTTAGGCCCAAATTTTGAGACTTCACCTCGGCTATCTTTCTCTCAAGGATTTGGGAATCTGTCATCTCCCAGATTTCCAGTTGGTGATGTACAGGCAGTTTCTCCAGTATCTGGAGCAGGAGCAGCGCCAACTGTTTCAATGAGACGCCAAATACACCGTCATATACAACATATCCTTATTATGAGCAGAATGGCTAGAGCTGATGGTGATTCGGCTGCCAACTTGCAAAGTGATGTTTCAAATCCTCAAGTTGATCCATGTAGGGAAAACATTATTCAAACCCAAGAATTGGGGGCATCGCAGAGTGCATTTCTTGATGCGAGATTGCAGATGAATGAGCATCCCTCTACTTCGATGCAAAACAGGGATCCTTTTCCTTCGAGAACAACCCAACTGAGAGCCCAAGTAGTTCAAGATCCAATTGTAACTACTGACAGGAATATCAATTTGACATTATTCCCTGAGCTCACAGAAATTAACTCTATATCTGGCAATCAGCAATTCACTCAGTGCAACAGCAGGCCAGGCATCGCATGTGATGTTAATTTGCACCCCCACAGAGGTAGAGAAGAGAGTCAATTCTATGTCGTGAAGGAGCAATTGCAGTCAGTGGTAAAAAACCACTTGAGAAGCTTGTCTCAAGACATTGAGTTAGGTATGTGAAGTTGTTCAAAAGATCCCTACTTAGTCCATTTGCTTGTGTAAATTTAGATCAAGAGGATTTACTTTTGCTCTTTTCAGACTGCTTTCAAATGCTAGTTAGTGAATGTTTAGCAGCCTAACGTTGTTTTGATGCATAGAAGTCAAGCTAGATGAATTTCTGTTCACTATGTAATGAAAATGCTAAGATTTCCTTATTTCTACCAATGCAGGTCATGATACTTTCAAAGAAATTGCAAGAAGCTCAACACATACCATCTTAGCTGCTTGTGGCCTCGAGCACAAGAGGAGTGAAGTTCAATCCGTGCCACCGCCATCGATCTGCATCCATGGCGATAGACTGATTGCTGGACAAACGAGCATAATGAAAGACTTTTGCTCACCTTGTTTTGATTCTTTTGTAAGAGGTGTAGTGAAGAGAATCATGGATAGAATCATGGATACAAGATTGCCTCAGTGGTTAAGTTTAGGCCTTTAGATCTTTGACACAGGGAGTGTACCATTTTAGCACTCTCTTTTTTGTTAGGAGTTAGACAAAAACAAAAAGAACAACATTTATGGTTAACTTTGTTCATAGGCATAATTGACTGACATTGAGAGCTTTTGCAAAAAGGCTCCTTCTATTCTTATTTGATGATGTTCTAAGATTGAAAGTCATAATGTGATAACTGATTCTGATTCCCTCCCTTGTTTTCTTTCTGTAACCTTGTGTTCTATGGATGAAAATCTTTATCATCTATGCTTTTATAGCATTTTCAGGAAACTGGGTGTAGTAAAGCATCCTTAAACAAGTGTGCCATTATGGTTGGGCAAGAGGAGCAAAAGGGTTGAAACTGTCTCTAGTGCAGAAAAGTCACTAAAGACGAGGAATTAAAGCTGAAAGCAGAATCTTTTTGTAAGAAAAAGGGTAGTTATTGTTGTTTTCAGATATGTTTACAGAGAATAGAATGTATGGAATGGAAGAATGTGGGAGAAATTTGATTGGAACTTGTATGATCTTTTTGACCCACCTGTCTGTCTCACTGACATTTGCTTCTATAATTGCTGAATTATGCACAGATTATAGACCAATTGAAATCAAGCATTTAAGACTTGTATTAAAGAACCAATCATTGGAAAGTTAGGATGCAAAACTGCTGCCATTGATGTCTTTAACTTTGTAGAGTCAGTTCTAATTAAATACAATGTTTAAATCTATTATAATATTGTGAATCAGACATATTTATATTAATAGAAACTAGTATCATATATAAACATTGTCAATAAAAAATTGTATCATATTTATACATTGTTATATTTTAGAGGAAATGGAAAGTAATAGATATTTCAGTAACATTTCAAACTGTTATTAGTCTTTATTGAATTGATGGAAGTACGAGGTTGAAAGAAGGGATCTCATGTTTCACATTAGAGGTTGTCATGGTTTTTTTAGTTTGCTTCTTTGGGGGGTTCAACTGTTGATGATCCAAAGTTGATTGTGAATGGACTTATTATGATATTTGATTTTCTAATACGGCGCATTCCGAGCTTCTGAATTTACAAAATTTGTTGTTAGCACATTAATTTATTGATACATTAAGCAAATATCATATAATATCATATATACTTCATATGTTGGTATATATGCCAGTATATATAGACTATATGTACTGATATATATATTAGATTCATAGTACATATACTAGTATATATGAACTATATATATTATATCATTACAAAAGTACTTTATGTACTGTCATATATAATTCATATATAGTATATATAACTGTATACATATATACTTCAAACATTAGTATATATGTCAGTATATATGGACTTTATACACTGGTATATATACTATATTTATATTATGTATACCATTGTCGGCATTTTGCTGTTCTGTGACTTTATCAGCATTCTGTCTGAATCTCTCACGACGTTTTTCAACTAGATCCAGCAGTCTATCTTTAATTGTAGGTTTCCTCACCATTGTTTTTAGGATCAGAGTAATATATCGAGATGAAAAATAGTTTATAGAGAATCGATTGTTAATATTGCAAAAAATAGTTTGCAGAAAGATGAAGAATCAAGAAGATTGTTTTTGTTTTGGATCCCTGTAGGAAGGTTTGCAAAAATCAAATCGTGAGAATAGGTTTCGGGTGTTTAACATCGTTAGTTTTAATGACGGGTAGTTTTGGATTATTTTTTAAGGTGCTATTTTATTAATTTTTGAAAAATTATGCTAATCTTGATTATTAAGTAATAAATATTTCTTGTCTTTTTCTTCTTTTTGATTTAATGATGACATGAATGGAAAAGTCTCTTCATGTACACAACAACTAAAGTTCTTACATGAAACATAGCTTACATTCAATTCCTACAACCTTATTTGAACACTATGCCTTTTAGTATTACTGGCAATTTGGCATATATATTCACTACAAACCAAGCTTAAATTGCAGGGCTTTTTGCATAGCTGAAGTTTCCCCTGCAATTTAGTTTCCCTTTTCATAAGATATCATCCACGACAGCCGAAAACAATAGCCCTTTAACGAACTCACTCCTCCTCTTCTTCTCTTCCTTGTCTTTAATCGACAGTGGAGTCAACTTCATATTTCTGTCACCAAAACCAAAATACCATTAGATTCGATCAAGCCAACGAATATTGGATAAATACTTCAATGTCTACTATAGGATCACAATATGCACAAAAGTGTCGAATTTTATCCGTTCGGAGAAATCAAGAAAGAACCTTTATTAAGTTTTTAATTATATTATTATCCTCAAACAAAAATTATATTATTAAAATGTTTATCATCTATTGAAGGGACAGAAAAAAGATCATATTCTAGCCTTTTCACTACGTTAATGTGAATCTAGTTTATTTTTTCTACCTATGATAAAGCACCGAAGTCGATGTTAACTGAAAACTATTGTGGTGCATATATATGATATCTTGGCACACAATTGAGTAAATATTCCGTCCGTCGCAATGAGTGTCTCACTTTACTTTTAAAGTGGTTTACTTATTTAATTAAATCCATCAGGAAGACTAATTTTTAGACAAAAAAAAGCTAAGTGAGACTTATCTTAGGACAGAAGGAGTGCGAAGCAGGAATAAAAAAGAACAACAAATTAACATACCCTTCTGAGACATTCTTGTCCGAGCTTTTCTTGGCTGAACTCGTTTCATTTGAAAAAGAAGGCTGAGCACTCGTAAAATCATCAGCCATAGGCAAAATGAAAGAAGACAACAATGGATCAGGCGCTGCATTAGATGAGGTCACTATACAGGAAGAACCCCCGAAAAGAGATTGTAAATTTCCTTCCCGCAGCTCTTTCCTGAGTAAAGTAAGCGTAGAATGGTGTCCGCCTTTACGTGATTTCCTCTTGCGCTGCATGTATTACTTGTTAAGGAAGTCAAGACAATTGTACATTAGAAGGATTGGAGCCTTTAACAAGCTTAACTATGCATCATAAGATGGTTACCAAGTAAATTTCTTTCGAAGTGTAAAATGTCCTAGAATTACTGTTAGTGACTGTTCAAGTCTTCTCTGCAGTGATTGCAGAAGACTCCAGCCAGACAATCTTGGAAATTTCCTTGCAGAAAGCTAACATAAAATAAGACAACCTTGCCTAGGTTCTGAAGTTTCCAAATTTCACAATTTGTTTACAAGAAAATATAGAAAAGTAAGAAGAAATATGAATTGTCTAAATAGAGAGATAGTTAACAGAACTTTATTTGCTAAATATGCCCTAAACACGCATATCATGCACATAGAGTACACCATCACAAAAGAGAAAAAGCCTTTTAACATGCAACAGAAGATATGAAATCTAACTTAAAGTTAGGGTGTTACTTTTACCAGAGTAGGCTTTGCTAATGCCAGAGCAGTCAATTAAGTAAGTTTAAAATTACAAAGGGTGGCTGTTCTAACGCTAGCAAAGCTGCTATGGAAATAGCGCCGCCCTAAAGTTATTAGCAACAGTTCATTTTTAAATATTTAAGAGATTTTACAGAAACTGATAAAAGATAGGGAAAGGATATCTTGAATATATTTCCATGTTGTATGGTTATGTGTGCAACCATGTCAACTCCCACCCGCATTGCACATACTGGGCAAACCTGTAATAAACAGGACATATCATGAGCAAAATTCAACTCCAAGGACACAAATTCTCTTCGACAGAAATAAAAAGTACCCACCGACATCTATCCAAAAATATATATCAATTAAGAAGGCTAATCTAAAATCTTAATCCAACCCTCCAACAACAACATCATTTGTGACACTACAGGGATCACAGTGACATTACATTCCTATCGGATAATGTAGATTAGAAATTAGAGTTTCCTATCTTGCAAAATAATATTGATATTTTTCCTAGGGATATTAACATATGAGGAAAACCAGAACGATTTTTTTCTCAAGATCATCGAGAGAGATTAAGAGGGTGTTTGGCATCGCTTGTGCTTTTTTCTCCTTTTGGCTATTAGAAAGCACTAATAGAAAAGCAACATATACTGCTTTTATAAAAATTAAAAGTAAAAAAAAAAAGTCCAGAAAAACAGGAAATGACTAACTTGTAAAAAAATGCATAAAATCTGCTTTTAAGCAATGCCAAAGTCCAGCTGAATGCTACTACACATAACAAAGCATATTTCCTGCTTCCCAAGCTTAAACTTGATGATTCCCTTTGTGACTGAGCTTAAGGAAGTAAAAGAAACCAAGACTAACTAAATTAAGCTGTGCGAGCTCTAGATATTAATCTAATATGTACACAAACCAAATAACTTACCATCAAGTAAAATCCTGAACCATGCCAAATCATGAGCGGTTCTCATAAAAATTTGGAATTTTGAGCCATAATAAACAATAATAAATGCCATTTAACTAATGAAAGACATAAAAAGAAATACCCCATTCTTTGCCTCCACAGGATGCTCGTCGTCAATGTGGCAGCACAAACCAACGATATCAAAATATTCTGAACAAAATGGACAAGGAAACTCCTCCCTTATATCATCATCTCCATCAATTTCTTCGAAACCCATAAACATATCTGCAGTCAAAAGAATATTTGCAATTAGTCCAAGGGAAATTTTCCTGATCATCTTAGAAGCGCTAAGATTCCATTTGATTATGATCGTACATTTGAGAAAAATACATTGAGGAAGAGATTCAATTAGGCTCACCAAAATGGAAAGGTAATTAATACGAAAATCTAAAAACATCTCAGTCAAGCTTTAACTAAACCATTTATTCATTTGTTTGAAATAGAGAGAGAAATGTAACGAACTAAGCTACCTATCTCAGTTAAGATGTGAAACTACAAGAATTCAGCAGCAAAATAAATATATATCAGCTTCACATCACTTATTACCATTCATACATACATTCCTTTTCCTCATGCAATTCATAAAGAATACTCTCATTTCTTGTAACTTCAATTTCTTCAAAACAAAAGCAAATTCTTACAGTTGCATAAACCTACGACCTAGTAAATATAGGATCTTCTCACTTCATATTTTCCAAGGTAACCCACTGCATTAAAGTTCAGCTGAAAATGGAGCAGTAACAATTGTAATTAAACCAGAAGAAAAATCACAAAATCCAGAACCCCTAATTTCCTTTTTCAGAAATCCTCAAAATTCAAAACCCAAGATTCTAATAACAAAAAAAAAAAAAAAATCATAGTTTTTAAAGCATATATATAGAAATGACTCCTAAGCAGCTAAAATTAGTAACAATTAATAAATGGGGATTCATTATAGTAAACCTTCCTATAATTTCCTGAGCAACCAAAATCAAAAGTAAGAGTCTTTTTCAGAACTTACCAGATCGCGATTGAAGAACTGTTTGGTATCGCTTAGAGGCTGAAGAGAGACGAGCGCTCCACGAATCAGCATCCATAGCTACTTCTTTTAATTAATTAAAAGATTTTAAACAATATCTCCAAAAACCCCCAATCGATCCTTACAAGAAACCAAATTAAAACCCGGAAACAAACAGTACCCAGATAATAATTTGATCGGTTGATGATAAGCTTTGGTCTTTGATTACCTTTAACGAATTGAAGAAATGGGAAATCAAAGAAGAAAGATTTTGAAGATGATGATGTATAATATAGATAAGGGTGGAGGCTTTTGGCGGAAAGGCTTCGAAGGAGTGAGATGATGAAGAGCTGTGTGTGTGTCTCTCTTCCTCTGGTGGGTGATTTTCGGTGAAAAGGGGAAAAGAGTATTTTCTGTGTTTTGTTGTTGTTTTTATATTTTGGTTTTCTGTTTTACAGATTTGGCCTAATAGACCGTGGGTTCCTCTATTTCTGACCGTTAGTCAACGGTTAAAGTAAACTTTTTTTCCCTCGAACCAGCAACCTTTCAACAAGGTTGCATACATGTTAACCAACTGCATCAAACACTTTTATTGTATTAGTGTGATGTGATAAAATTTTATTGTATAAAGCACAACCATTCACCTTTTATGACTATAACAATTATCTATTCTTTCAATTAAGATTTTATTAAATAATTACATATTTATTTTTTTATCATCCTAGACAAGTTTGAAGGTTAGAAGAAAAGTTTAACTTTTAGAAATTGTATCATCGGGTCCCTAACGTTTTT
>CANUEY010293108.1:0-40568 GCA_948099555.1 Croton setiger | reverse complement strand
CCCCCCCCCCCCCCCCCCCCCGCCCCAGGCCGTAGCAATTTCATTAATTTGAAGTAATTTGGCAGCTTGTCTTTATTTCGTATTGCAAATAAATAACTTATATGTTATTATTTGCTACGCAAAAAATGAAATGACAAAACTCCTGTAAAATTTTTCATTAGCTTTTGGCTTCATCACATGGTTCAAGACATCTAAGCCTCGTATATAGTCCCGAGGATCCTAACTCATCCCTGGCATGGCTTGAGCGCTGGACAAAATTACGCTTTTGGGAATCAAATGCATTGTCAAAGAAGAATCCTGGGCCTGATACAATTCAAAAAGTGGAAACTGCACAAGTCAGGCGAAAACGAAGTGTTCAGAAGCTATCCCATGGTAATGCAGGGAACAGATCTGGTCCTTTAACAAAGGAGTCTGAAAAACCAAAACGCAACCCAAGAAAATTTTCAAGCCACCCGGCGGAATCAGTTCATGAACAACTGTCAAAGGGAACTGAGAAAGTGAATCACAATATAAGAAAAACTTCTGATTCTGCGAAGGAGGCTTGGGAAAGATTTGATGTTCATAATGGAAAACAGAAGCGCAGTGTCAGGAAGTCATCCGCTATTACCTCCCCTGCAGTTCCTGAGAGCACTAATGATATGGCATCTACTGTTGATACAAGTCCAAACGTTCCTGCTGTAGATGATCATGCTGTTGCTTTAAAGGAGTGCCGTGATTTGGATGTCCAGCCTGTGGGAAACGACTGTAAAGTTGAGGATATTAAAGTGGCAGTTGACCAGTTGAACCCTGAGGATTCTGATACTGGTTATGAAAATCAAAAAATTAGTGATAGAAGAGCCTCATTTCCTCCAAATATTGAGAATCAGGAGAATGGGGTTCATACACCAAAAGTGCCTAGCTATATGGCACCCACTGAATCTGCAAGAGCTAAGCTGAGAGGACAAGGATCCCCTAGATTTTCTCAAGATGCCATTGACAGTATTACTGTTACCAGAAGACATTCTCTGCCATCTTCCACCAATGGCAAGTTTACGACAATGTCCCCACGAGCACAGAAACTGGTCAATTCGGCTGGCAAAGGAGTTATCAGAAGTGACAGATCTCTAAATGCTTCCAGAGATGGTTCTGGTATGAATAATTTTCCCCATAGGGTTATTATTTTTTGTTATCATTTTTGGGGGGTAGTAAAGGGTTGGAATTCCTTCCCATACTGCTTATCATTTCTTCTTGCTGTTTTTCAAAGAGTTGCTCATCAAAACATCTGCTCTTTAATTTGTTAAACTTTAGCAATGCTTTTATTTTATGTGAGATACAAAATCTGGTTGGTGGTCAGTTACAGTTACATGTGTAGATTAAAATTTTACAATTTATCCTTGCATTGTTCATAATATTCAATTAATGGAACATAAGTTCCCTTTTTCAAAAGTTATGGACTCAGTTTTATTACCACTACTGATTTGTTTCTATAATTTGCCAGTTTCAGAAAAGACGGTTAAAGCAGAATGGAGGAGGTGATTTTGGTTGCATGACAAATGCTTCATAGAGATTTTATACAGATCAGGTAAAGAACAAAGAAAACGTTTTTTTTTTTAATCATACATTTTATAAGCTACAAGATATCCTCTTTGGTTTGTTAGTGGGCTTTTTGGTGTTGCATATTTAAAGTGTCATTAACTATGGGTTGGCCTTTATACTAATATCTTTATACTGAAAACCTGTATTTATTAATTTGGTTCTTTAAAGTTGAGACCTAGGCTAGTCTTGTTAAATATAGTTAAATATTATGTTTATCTTTTGTCCTTTGGTCAACTACCTTTGTCATTGATGATGTTCAATATAGATGTAGGCGTGTCTGGTGCAGAAAATTTAATGATCCACATGAAGCATCAGTCAGGCTTCTGCTTCTATAATGCCATGTTATTGTCAGTATAATTATCTCTTCAATTGGAACTCAGCTGCAATGAAGTTTGATTTGATTTCCCAGAATTTTGTACAGTGGCCGTCGCAATTTGTATTCGTGGTGGGTCAAGCTGACTCGTCCAACATGTTTAGCCTCAACCTTGACCCAGCAATCAATGGGTTGACACGACACAATCCATTTAAAAGCCATGGTGTCATGTTGACCCGTTTAACCTGTTTTATAGAACTGCCATTTGTTTAACTTATATAACCCAACACAACCCTTTTAACCTATTTAACTTTACATTTAACCTAGTTCACATAATTTTTCCCCTCAACTTATATGTTTTTACACGATCCAACTATCTCGATTAATATGATTATGACAATAAATATGATTATAACAAAATAGAAATTCATGCATGAATAATTCAATATGTAATTATGTCATGATAATATTTTTGATATTAAATCTTTAAACAAAGAAATGTTATCATTTATTATAATAGTAAAATTCAAAATGACTAAAATGAACATAATTAAAATTCAACAACCAAGAGTGGTCTGAGAGAAGAAATTAATTTAAGACTTAAAAAGTATAATCAGTAAAATTACCAGTATATTTTTCAGTTAAATGAATTAATAGTTAGTCGTGCTCGTGTCCTTAGTGTGCTTTGCTTAAGTTTAATACTAATATGTATTTTCCGTGTTAATTGTGTTGGGTTCGCGTATCATGACACATTTAGTCACCTCTTCTAGTTGAAATCTTACGTTGATTTAGTAACTTGATTATAGAGTTTTGTGGGAAAATCAAATTTGTAGCATCAAATTGGGGAATTCTAATTTGGAAATAACCTATATATGTTTGAATTGAAAGGAAGTAAACTGTTTGGTCTTTTTCCTCAGCCAACGACCCATGTTTTGTGTTAGTCTGTTTGAATAGAGCATAAATTCTGATCAACAAATAATAGAGTAATGTAGCAATGCCAGCACTCCAGGCTCCAGCAGCACATTTAGTTTTTGAAAAAATTAGATCTATTCATTTGTTCTGACCTTTTTTAAAGGAAAACTTACCACACCAGCTTCTTGGTTGTTGCCCAAAACAAAACGGGACTGTACATAAGCCAAAGTTACATTTTACTGATTGAGCATAAATAAATGTCAAAAAATTTTCAGAAGTTAAAACACTATCAAATTAATTTATTGGGAAAAAATAAAAGTTTAACATTCACATATTCTACTGCATGTTGGGTTTAAGGTATACTTTATTATTATATATATATTTAGAATTTTTCATCCGGTGTTCTAGGCATAACTGCATTTAAAATAACTGCATTTAAAGTCGTTCGACGGTTCAAACTAATTCGGATCGCCCCTGTATAGCGCACTAAACAGTAAAAAGCTGGTTACAAGAGTTGCTCCATTCACAGGATATATATTTTTTAATTTAAATGATATAATTGTAGAAAATTTTATTATTTTGGTATATTGTAGGAGGTATGCTATTTTTTAAGTATTTGTTTATATATTTTTATTTTCACCAATGACAGAATAATTTTATGGAATTAGATAAATAGACATATTATGAATTTTAGATTATTGATTTTTAATTTTAAATATCATTTTTAGTTTTTTAACTAAAATTAGTAATTAAATGTAATTATCTTAAATAGCTGTATTTTTATTTATTTTATTAATTAATCGTCTGCATCAATTATTTTAAATATGTATGTAATATTATTTCTCCGTAATGAGAAAATTTCAGCGCAGTTTATTTTTATTATCTATTAATATTAGTATATTGCAAATTAATTGAAAATTAAAAAAGTCGTTATACTAAAATTTCAAAGTCCAATGTAAAGTTTTTATAGAGTGAGACTTAACATACAATTTGAGTTGGCTGAAATTTATTATTAGCGGCCAATCTAGAAAATTTTATATGATGGATCAAAAAAGATTATTTTTTAAAGGGATTATTTTGCAAACTTTTGAGGGATCATAAAATCAAATCTAAGGAAATAAAAAATGAAATGGGTTAAAGGGAATCCCATTTCAATACATGGGTCCGCCACAGTTTAGTGGAGACTATTTACTAATATATATGAAGTCCCATTTGTTATTCAAATCAAATGGATATTATGTTTATTTCATATATTTTTGAATTATAATTAGGTCAAAATATGTCATAAAATTAGTTTTCTTTTGTTTAACAAAATATGTTACAATAAGCAGTTTGTAAATATACATTAATGATGTTGAAGTGTTTACAAATTGAATTATTTATATTCAAAAATTTGATATTATTACAATATTTAAAGGATAAAAATAATTAAAAATATATATATCTTTTATTATATAGAAAGCGACACTTATATAAAAATAATTTTTTGTGAACTAGGAAGAGTATGTCTATGGAGCACTATAATTCTGAGTTTTAACTTAAATTTTATTACAAAATTAGAGGGCCAAGTTTCTCCTTGCTATTTTGTTCTTAATAAACTTGTTTTAAAAAAATATTTTATTAAATAATCTAAATTATTTATGAAATTAACATATAAATATGATTTTACCATTACACATTATTTACACATTTAAAAGTTTTTTTAGAAGAGAAATTTTATCCATTTACTCAGCTTATACATAATGTCTTAGAACACATTTAAAGCTTAATAAATACTAATTTTTCTTTTTTGTTTTTTTAATCAAAGTGGGTTTCTGGGAAATTTGCAATGAGTAAATACTTATAATTTGGGTGGAACAAACAAATGGCATAGCACATCTATAAACTCTTCCTACAGACAAAGATGATAACATGTGGAAACCCCTTCTCGATCCAAATGCCAATAAATAGAATTCATCAAGAACATAAAATAACTCAATGATATTGTCTACATGATCGAAAATCAAGACCTCCCTTGTCCTTAATACAACTCATACGACCCCATCATAACCAGTACTACTCCGTCTTTGAGTAAATATTTATCATTTTGATGCAATCTATATATAATAACTCATAGTGCATCATGAAAATTTAAGGTTCTACTATAAGATTTAAGGGTGAAATATAAGGTTTTACTAAGACAAGAATTGAAATGTGTCAGAGCTCTCCCATATAATTTATGTAATACAAACAGATGCCTGTTCCTAATATAACTTACGACATCTAATTAAATTTATAATTCTAATTCATTGTGAATAGTCTATGACATCTCATTAAGTCTACACTCATAACAAGATAGTTATAGAAACATATTACTCAAATCAGGTTAGCATATATGTTTACGCACATCAATATATATATGATGAATGTGAATGTGAATCTGATAGTAGTTTAAAGATGGAATACTTGCCTCGTAATAATGTATAAGGTTTGGAGAATTTGAATTCGTAGTATATGTCAGGTAACTCCCAGAGTTCCCCCAAACACTTCAGTAGGGATTAGCCTCTAATGAACAGCCCCCAATGAAGCGGTCAGGGGAACTCCAGGGGACAACTGACCATTTCCATTTCTCCTTGTTGTAGCGAGTTGGTTAGGCACTGCATTTGGTCCTATTTATATACACATATGGGCAGTTGAATAGTGAAGAAGAAGGCTATAAGAGCTATCTCTGTGTGTTAGGGTTTGGCTTTTTGATAGGGGACCATATATAATTCACGAGTCTGCCTGCAAGAATTGATGAACCTGGTCAGACTATTGGCTACAGTTGTGTGAAGCGGTGAGTGGTCATAACAAAAAGCTCTCTGCAAACGTAGTTGTACACTTTTGGATTCCAATCATTTTGAAACTACTGCGTATTTAGAAAACTAATTTGTATAGCAAATTGGCAAGATTCTATTTACTAGAAACTACAATGGGATGTCACTGTTATTGGGATGGCGTTTTAAAAACAATAAGATTTTTGATAAGAGAAGAATATTATTCCCCATCTTCCACATTTCTGTCCACATTCACTTCCTCCCATTTTCATTTCTTGACTTGTAGTGAAAAATAGAGTTCAATCATATAACAAGCTTATTTCGTTTCCCGGAAAATTAAAGTAGTATTATTAGGACTATAGTGCCTTCATCTATGGGTTAACATAATCCATTCACCAACTAATGTATTTGTTTCTGCATCCTCATCCCTTTGTTTTTAAACAAGAAATTCATTCGTTCCAAAATATCAACTTATTTTTTATGACGTATTTTATAAGAAAATTTAAAATTCTTTTCATTTATAATTAATTTTTGTTTAATACCATTGTTCTAAAACGCTCACTCTCCTCATTTATGAATAGTAATTCTTGAAAAAATAGCATTTAATACTAATACAAATATAAAAGTAGACTTGTATTTTAGAACACCTAAAATGGAAAACATACTTATATTTTAAGAGGGAAATAGTATTTATTTGGTGAATATAAAGTTTTTTTTTTTATGAGGCTATGTTGAAATAATTTCCCATCCTAATAAGGGTGAGAATTAACTTGAGATAATTTGAATTTCAGTATAATTAATATGTACAAAATTTTATTTATAGCTACAAATTATTTAAACAATACTTTTCAACTTCCAGAAAACTTATAAATATTTCATTTTTTTTAGTTGATTAATGGATAATCTCTGAAACTGATTTCCGCATTTAGTGAATAATTTAAGTAGAGACATTGTATAATAGTGATCAATTTTCTAATAAATTGCTTTGGCGTAATAATCTACAGTTACTTTTCAAATAATTGTACGGAAGTGATAAGGTAATTTAGAAGGAGCTTCAGCGTCCACATGCAATAGCGCTGAGACTTCCATACAATAATGGTGTATCTGGAAGAAGAGAAACACAAGGGTATTTGGCTCGGATTTTTTACAACCAATGGAGATGTTTCAAATTATTCGAAAGCAAGCAAGCAAGCGAGTGCTGTGTTCAGTGCTTGGGATTCTAAAAGGGTAAGAGAGGATCCATCTTCTGAGGGTGTTGTGTATCTATCTTTGGAACCTCCAGATATTGGGTTTATAGCGTTGAATACAGATGGCATTGTAGCCGGCAATCCTGGACCTGCTGCTTGTGCCGGTGTTTCTCCAAAATGATGTGGGAAAATGGCTGATTGGATTTCATCAAGCATTGGGGACGTGTAACTCACTTGAAGCCGAATTATGGGGGGTTTATAGGGCATTGAATCTAGCGTGGAGGCGAGGTTGGCGCCAGATAGAAATTCAAACTGATTCGGTTGTGGTTTTGCATCTACTTGAGAAGACTGAACAGCTACCATTTCGGGCTCGTAATCTGATTACACAGTGTCAGGGGATGCTTAGATGGGATTGGCAGGTGAAGATGAAAAAGATATTCAGAGAAGCGAATGTGGTTGCGGATGTGTTGGCTAAATCAGCAATTTCTGATGAATTAGATTTAATTGAGTTGGCATCTCCATCACCAGCAGCTGCTGCATGTCTATTAGTAGACTCTGCTGGTGCTATGTTTCCAAGGAAAATCTGATAAAAATAATGGTCAATTACTGTCACTAAGGCAACTACTTCCCAGAGTGGTAAACAGGTACTTCATAGCGCAAATATAAATAGAAGATCAGAGACCCCTTTTTCAACACATTACTTATCTATTTTCAATTTCAATACATGCCATTTTAATATAAAAGATCATGAAAGGGCTTTGAGAGTTGAAAATTCGAGAAAGATACAGCTTATGTTTTAGCAAAATTAGTTAGCAATGCTTGTTTTCGAATATGAGATGTTGCTCCACATGCAATCGTGCATTGTTCGATTTTTCACTTAATAATACCTGACCAATGTCTCAATGTAAAAATAAAAAACTCTTATGATTTTAAATATTCATAATTTTAGTTAAATTTTATCAAAATTAAAATTTATATCCAATTCAATAAGATTTTGTAACCCTGCATTATATATATATATAAAGAGTAAACCTAAATTGTAAATTGTAAGGTTTTACTTTCTTTTTTTTTTTTTTTGAAAAAATTGCAAGGTTTTTCATGTTACCTCCAATTTAACTCGGTTTTAGGGTGAGCAATTTAAAACTGAAATTGATGAACAGAATTAAACCAAATTGATTTTTGCGGTTTAGCTGGGTTGGTTCGGTTTTGAGTGGAACTGATGCTGTTGCAAACCCTACTCGGTTTTACATTCCAGAAACAGAAAATTGTTAGATTTTATGAGTGAACTCCAGATTTGAAACCAACATAGGGAACAATTTTTCTTTTAAAATATGAGATTTTTGTGGGGGCAGAGAACCCGCCTGTGCCTAAGCTTTATCTCCCAGGCAGAGTCTGGGCTTTGCGTTTTGGTAGGCCGGGCTAAGGTAACATGAATTCGAGTTAGGGAGACGAAATATACCAGTCTTTCTCTCAATGATACCAGAAGCCATTGGCTCCTTGCTGCACCACTGTTCCAAAATCAAAGCATTCAAGCCTGGTCTTTCTCTTCATGCTGCTGCTTTGAAAACTGGTGTACTCTCTGACATTGTTATATCCAACCATGTCATTAATTTCTATGCAAAATGTGGCAAGATGACATATGGTCGTCAACTGTTCGATGAAATGCCTCAACGAAACCTTGTTTCTTGGTCTGCTATGATATCTGGTTATCACCAAGTTGGACAGCCTTTATTGGCGTTCGAATTGTTCTCTCAAATGCGGCTTGTTCCGAATGAATATGTACTTGCCAGTGTTATTACTGCCTGTGCTAGTCTTCTGGCATTGATTCAAGGCCAACAAGTTCATGCTCAATCTTTCAAGTTTGGTTGTGCTACCATTTCTTTTGTTTCTAATGCACTCATATCAATGTACATGAAATGTGGTCGGTGTAGTGATGCGTTATGTGTCCTTCATAAGGCATCTGAGCCTAATGCTGTCTCTTATAATGCTATGATTGCTGGATACGTGGAAAACCAGCAACCTCAGAACGCAATCGAGGTTTTTAAACTCATGCACCAAAAGGGTTTAGCTCCTGATAGATTTACTTTTTCTGGGATTTTTGGAATTTGCAATAGGTTTGATGATATCTGGCAAGGAGTACAACTGCATAGCCAAACGATCAAGCTTAAACTTGACTCTTCTGCTTTTATTGGAAATGTGATTGTAACCACGTACTCAAAATTTAATTTGATAGAGGAAGCAGAGAAGTGCTTTAGAGTAATCATAGAAAAAGATTTAATTTCATGGAATACCTTAATAACTGCTTGTTCTCACTGTAAAGATCATGAAAGGGCTTTGAGAGTTTTCAAAGAGATGTCAAATGAATCTCTTGTGAAGCCTGATGACTTTACTTTTGCTGGTGTTCTTGCTGCCTGTGCTGCGCTTGTGTCTATCCGGCTGGGGCAACAGATTCATGCCCATATTATCAGGAAAAGACAGTTTCAAGACGTTGGGGTTGGTAATGCCCTTGTCAACATGTATGCCAAATGTGGTTCCATTAGAAATGCATATAATGTATTCAGCAGGATGATTGAACACAATCTAGTTTCATGGAATACTATCATTGCTGGATTTGGAAATCACGGGCTTGGAGTACAAGCCATTGAACATTTTGAGAAGATGAAGACTGTGGGCATAAAGCCAGATTCTGTTACATTTGTTGGACTATTAGCAGCTTGCAATCATGCAGGGCTGGTGGAAGAGGGCCAACTTTACTTCAATTCTATGGAAGAGGTCTATGGGATTTCTCCTAACATAGAGCACTTTTGTTGTTTTATTGATTTATTGGGACGGGCTGGGAGGTTACAAGAGGCAGAAAGGTACATGAAAAGACTTCCTTTTGGACATGATCCTGTTGTTCTAGGGAGTTTGCTCTCTGCATGTCGACTGCATGGGGATGTTGTTATTGGGGAGCAATTAGCCAGACAGCTTCTAAAGCTTCAGCCTGGTACAACTTCACCCTATGTTTTATTATCAAACTTGTATGCTGCAAATGAGTCATGGGGTGGTGTTGCTGAGGCATGGAAGATGTTAAAGGTTAGTGGATTGAAGAAGGAACCTGGCCATAGTCTGATCGATGTAATGGGAATTTTTGAGAAGTTTAAAATGGCAGATTTATCACATCCAAGAGTTGGAGAGATAAAACATATGCTCAAAACTTTAAATTGGGCTGTGAATGAAGTTGCTTCAAATTATTGAAACAAGTCTTTTGAATCTGTAGATTACTATGTCACTTTTATTTGCAGTTGCAACTCTTCCAAAAATTTTATGTGCATTACCATTAAATTTATCGTGAGCTTTGCAGCTCAATATATGTGTATCTGCAGATTATTGTTGTGAGGTTTTTTTATGAATGTACAAGATACCTCTCTGAGTTTTAGATACAATGCCTGGACACTTGTTATTCTCATACAGCAATTTTCATTTGCCCCGAAGAACTGGGAAAATCGGGGTCCAGTGGTTGCTTTGCTACTTATCGTCATTCTTGATCCTGAAACTGATGGAGTTCATCAAAGATCAATGCCAAGAATATTTGCAACAATGATTGGTCAACTTCCCTCTTTTATGTAAGTTTTTCTTTCACTTGATGCTGCTTTGGACAAAAGCTGGCCAGATTTTTCTTAGCTAATGCTTGATATAATCCAGCTAAAGCCTCAACTTCTACTTCTTTATTCTAGTCTCAATGTGCTAATACTCGTTTATATTTTTTGTACACCATTCTAGTTGGAAGTTTTTGTTTGCATTATTCAATTCTGTCTCATGTTATCAGGAAAAGTTCCATGTTTGATTAGAGGAAGTGAAATTGTATAGAAGAGTAATCATGCGAGTCCTTACAGATGCTGATGGTGAATCTATCTGCATTGGCAGTCAGTACAAGTAGAGGTTTCAAGAGTTTCACCCTCTAATTAATCCAGAAGTGAAAAGCTGGTATGGGAATCTGATAAGACATTTATTTTCTATATTCAGTGCTTGATTGAATCCAGAAGTGATTGTCTATAATTTTGGCAGTGCACAGTTATACATTATTGGAAAAATATTTTAGCAAGAGATAACATATTTATTTGCATAAATCCTAAATCCATTTTTTGTTTACGTAATTACATCAATAGCACGGCTGATAACTTCCTAATATGCTTCCAGTAAGAGCAAGCATATCAGCATGGTGCTGATGATTCCTCCTGTTTGAACACCTAGGCTGCCGAGGAGAGTATAGAATGCATGAACTGGTAATGCTTCTTGAAGCAATGGTACTCCATTGTAGAATGGCCTACCTAGTGGACAAAAGTGAATATAGATTAATGCAAAGGGATTCACCTGATGAGATCCCAAGCTTTTAACTGCTGGATGTTTTCGTCCTTCACTCTCTCTAACTATCTTACTGAATTGTTGGCAGGTGTAATCAAAGGCATTTTCATTCACTACGTATGCCAAACAAGCAAAGCATCCTTCCTTCCGTTGCTGGTATCAACTCCATTCCCACCGCTGAAAACACATAAAACGGAGTAAGGCTTGCAGTAATACGAGTTTAACTTGTAATATTGTTTTGACAAATGAATCAAATGGGTTAATCTAGTAGAGGAATTTTTTAGTGTCATCCAGACCTGCTACTGGATAGTAAATATGATTATGCAACCTCTCTACACTATGCCTTTAGGGTAGGGATGCCAAGCTAAACTTATTGTTCATCCTAGTTTAGGCGGTCCCTATTTGTTATTAGGATATTTTATTGTATCTGAATACAAATAGACATTTAATATAATATAGATGAAGGTATATTTAAGGTAAAATGGTGGCAGGTGTAGTGTCAAATGGCACCCAGAGTTCCCCCAAACACTTCAGTAGGGTTGGGTTCCCCAATGAAGTGGTCAAGGGAACTCAAGGGGACACCTGACTCTTTTCTTTCTCCTCTTCTGCTTCCTCCATTGAATTGTATACTCCTATATATATCTACGCGTAATTGGTATCTTGGGACCATTGAGACATTGCGGAAATGAACCTGGTCCTCATTCTGGATTTAATAAATAGTGTTCTAATTTACAGAATTTTGCCAAAGCAAAACCGATGCCAGAATTATGAGACGCAAGTTATGCACTCTTTTGTAGCAGTTTATTTATGAAATGATACTGTAATTAGTTAATCTTAACTTTGGTCATTAATTTGTTAAATTAGTTTAATAGTACCTTTCGAAAGATATTTTGAGTAGTCAATTTGGCAAAGTGAAAAGGAAAGAAAGGATAGAGACAGGAGTAGAAAAGGTAAAAGCATGGAGCCACATAGCTCAAATGGTTACACAAATATTATTCTGTCGGCCTTCTGATATGATCCATAGCCGCGTCCAGGTTCACTACCCAAATCAAGATCCCTACTTTCACATTTTTCCTTGTACATACATGGAAAATGACTGCACCATATTGCTTCTAAATTCAACTCTTGGGTAGCAGAAGAGACATTTTTCACTCTACTACTAAACTACGCTAGACGATCGGCATTCAGTGTGTATATACTTTGTTTATAGTATACAAATTTTCAAACTAATACCCTATTTGATTAGCCAATGCTTATTTTATTACGAATAACATATATACATTCTTATAATGTAAGGTCTAGTGTGTATATAAATAGGACTATCATAAAATATATAAATTTAATTTTTGGATAATGATTTTTATCATACAACAACGTCAACTACATAATTAAAATTTTTATTTTTTAATAGAACACAATTATAATTATAAATATGAATTAGATAATATTTCTTAATAATTAAATAAAAAATATTGGGAAAATTACATGCCTCAAATTCAACACAGATTACTTAAAATATTACCGATGAAAAGACTTAGAAATACCAGTTTGACCCGCCGGTTTTGGCTCTGTCCGTCATCAAACTAGAATCGTTTGAACCGTAATCAAAACGCTTCGAACGTCGATTAACCGTTTTTAAAAAAAAAAATTAAAAAAACTAAAATAACCGGCCGAACTGCCGGTTAACCGGTCCGTCATGAAACCGCCAGTTTGGTGGCCCATCATAGCCGGTTAAGGTTCAACATTTCCCCTAACTGTGACCCTGCGAGCTGAGATCCGTAACTGGCCCGACCTGTGGCCATATCTACTTAAAAATCATTGTCAATTATTTTGAGTCATTTGTTGGTGATTCCTAATATAGGAGGATTGTTTGTTTCAAGTGGCCTATTTACCGAGAAGTTAAATTCCTAAGAACTAGAATTATAGGAAAGTTATTATCTAGTAATTGAGTAAAAAATATGGTTTGATTTGTTTTATCAATTTCCAGATAATTGATTTATTTAATAAAATAGGATATTTGCATATGACATTTGCTAAATTCAATAAATAACACATTTTTTAAAGAATTTACTATTATATCCTTTTTATTTTTATTTAATTTTTTGATTTTAAAATTTATAAAAAATTAAAATGAAAAAAAGTTGCAGATTATGATTTTGTTATCTGTGATTATAGCACTAAGAAGAAGAAAGGAGAAAGGAAGAGGTGGTGGTGCAAGTAGCGTTGGTGTAGAGAGCATTTTATCGACTGAGAAATTCGTTTTCATACTTTGAGAGTATGTATAAGTTCAATCTGGACAAATAAATTCATAAAATATTTATTTCTCTTATTTTAGTTTACAGCATAACATAATATGTGAACTTTAAACTTCAAATAACTTATTAAACATAATATGTAGAAACACTTATTAAACAACGCAAATAGAAAAGAGTGAAGTGCCAGCATGTAAATAGCTCACAGGACCCAGTTTATATCCATTACCAAAGTAAATGCACCCATACTCAGCAGATACACCTCCGTATAAAGGGCCATTTGGAGCCACTGATCCAGCAAACACCAAATCATTTACTACAGTAACAGGTCCATGAGCAGTTTCATTGCTAGGATTTGCTGTTGACCATAATATTTTGCCTGAATTTGCATCCAAAGCCACCCATGCGCCCGCTGTTGTTGTGTTCGAAAGTGAAAGAGTGAAATTCTCTCTATTGCTATTGGCTATATTCGTGTACACTCTTTTACCATCTGTGGCTGCACCCCATTGCCCACCTCCCTCTAACCCTCTCGGTCCTGCTCTCTGCAAAAATTATATATAAAAAATACTTACCTACCATTTTAATTAGAAAACAAACACACAAACTATATGCCCAGAATCTCGGTCAAGAGCCCACGCAAATCCACTCTTTTGTACAGCAACCACAATATCACGTTTAGTACTATTAGCAACTATTTGTAAGCATGATAGGAGCCTCTCCAAAATCAGCATCCAGTTCGGACCAGGTGGACAATCTGGGTTATTAGGTTGTAAACAAGCAGAATAGAACACATCATATCCACCAAGTTGTCTAGCCCATTGCAATTGCTCCAGTGTCAAGTTTGAGAGCCAAAATGGACGTTCTGGTCCGATGCATTGGTTTGGTTTTCTTGTTTGATTATTTTTGCCTCTTGACATTTTGAAATCTCAGAAGGGACTGTATAGAGATTTCCAGTTGCCACATAAACTAGCCTTCTGAATCTGTCAATGGATGGGCTACTTCCCCATACTGCAGCTCCTGAATAGCCTCCTAATTTTCCTCCATTATCAGGTAGCATATACGTCCGCCAAATGATTTTACCTGTTACAACATCTAATTTTGCCAAGCTGCCTCTAAAAGTACAACGCTGGTTTGCGGGTAATGCTTCCTCTAGTGATGAAACTCCCACATAAAATCCCCTAATTGACATAAAATGAAAATAAATGATTAGAAGTGGTTAAAAATAATTATTCATGCCAAAAAATTAAAAATTTTAACGAATCCCTGATAAAATGTTCCAGAATGTGTGATGCGTGATCGAGGACGAGAATCTAATTGAGTAAACCAAACCAGATTTCCATCGAATCTATCAACAGCAGGCCTATAAATTACCATTTCATGAGGGAAAATAGACTACCCCGTCTCCTATTGCTGGAGTAGCAGATGTGTCTTTGCCCGCAACGAATTCCCATTTTAAATGCAGATTTTTTACCTTTGATCCCCTGATAAGTACCTCTTCATTTGCATTTCTTGTAGCCACTGAAATATTTTATATATTTAAATCTTGAAAATAGATTATTTTATTGGTAATTAATGTAATATAATTACTGATCACCGTACTTACATCTGCAAGAGTATGATCCAGCATCAAGAACAGATATAATAGAATTCCCATGGCAGAAAACTAATGATCCCATTGTACTTTTTTTGAGTGATATCAACGAAAACCCCATGTTTCTGAATACTGAAGGAAGGAGAAAAATATATTAGTGACTTATCCTTTTAATTATATGAATTAATGGAGATTAAATGTTGGAGGAATGACTTTATAGAATGTGGTGCCCTATATATCTAGTTATTTAATGTATGAAATGGATATGCCATCTCTAATTAGTTAATGCTGAGAATAATAGTCTGCCCACCATTCTATATCAATAGCCCAGTTTATTTAGCCAATTTATACTTGTTTTCTTAGGTATTTCCTGTAAATTTGCGAAATGAAATAATGCAGCAATATTTATCAAATTTAGATCATATTTTCAAGTAACGATCCCTTGTTTTGTTTTCTACTTTGTGTTGTGTAGTTTGTGGAGTTCCAAACTCTCAAAAATAATTAACTCCAACTCTCAAAAATCATAAAATTATTTTTATTTATCTTTGGATTGTCAAATTTTCTGAAAATATTAAAGCATAACATAACTATAAATTAATTAGAAACTTTTGGCAAGTATATTTTTTATTGTCATGTCTCTGTTAGTTAAAACACGTTTTAAATGTAAATTCGAATTTTTGTCATTTTATACACATTTTTCTATCACTTTGAGCAGTTGTTGTTTTAAACGATAAAAAATGAAATCTAACACGATTAAATGTGTTTTTATAGTTATTTTATTAAATATGAGAATGATTTTTTTTAAGGGAAAAAATAATAATAAATTGACTGCATTATTAAAATTCAAGAGAAAAAGGTGGTAAAGGAAGAAAAACAAGTTCAAAAAGAAACAATATAAGAATTTGCTGCAAAATTGGTTACTGACCTTGACTTGAATAAACTCGACCTTCTTGAATCTTATGAATCTAAATTTTTCGATTAATATTGTTAAGTTTAGACTTTAATTGTTAAGTTTAGTTTAGATTTTAGGTAAATAATTATAATTTGCATCTATTATTATTTTACTTTTTAATTCATATACAGATTCTATTATATTTTGAAATGGGAATTGAAATTTGTATAAAATAGTGGTTTGAATGCTATATTCATATTCAAATAGCTAATGGTTATGACATGATACCTGAAATTTGTTATGAATATTGAAACTATGTGTCTTAAAAGGAAAATAATAATCAAATTTTTTAAATCATATTTTTCAATTAGATACCACATTACATTAAATATGAATTTGGCCGTATTCATAAACTCAATGATATTTTGACTGAATAGTTGATTTTTTTGTTGGCTGGACTACCAAATTAGACGGGAAACATATAATTGGCAAGTTAAACGGTTTCAAGTACGGTGATATGTATGTTAAGGTTAGATGGGTATCTTTGGCTGGAAGATGAAAGTGAAACGTAGGCAGAAATGATTGGTGGACATGATAAAGGTTATTATTCCTCCATTTACCCTGCATTCCGTCTAGTTTCATTTCTCACTCTACCTTCTTCTTCAATATTTTGTCTACCTTATAATCATAAACCCTAGCTATAAATACCCTAGGTATGCATACCAGAAGCAAGTAAAAAGAATTCCATCCATCAGATGTCCCCTAGAGTTCCCCTGAACACTTCATTGGGGACTCTTTATTTGTCTTCCTACTGAAGTGTTTGGGGGAACTCTTGGGGTCATTTGATATCATACAATGTAGGCTATTAGTTTAATATTTTAATTATAGAACAAAGTTGCTAGTGACAGAAAAGAGCAAATGAGATGATAGGTATTCGTATTCTTCTAATTTTTTAAGCTTACCATTGCATAATCTTGTCATTACTCTACTTTTATTGGACAATTTATTTATAGAATTTGATCACGCCCAGAAAAGTTAAACTTATTTAAATTATTGCTAAGTGCATAACATTAATTCATCTATATAATATTAATATTGAGGATTAGTAAACTGCGAAAGACTGGTTCAATTTTAGTAATTATGAGAAGTAATATGTGTCTTAATATGTTGTACAGTCATTATTGATCTCATGTGAGCATTAGGCACAAGACCAAGGAGACCTAGGTTCCAAGCTGGCAGATTGCCTGGAGTTCACAAAAGATTTGAAGCCTCTTCCTCTGGGTGCATGTATAAAAAAAAAAAAAAATTAATTCACATCGCAATATATTGTAGCATTGTAATAATAAAATTATATTTAACTACCCAAAGAGAACTATTTACCTACCCTCGGTAATGATGCAATCAATCTCACAAATGGATTTACAATTGTAAATTCTCGTAGATATACAAGTGAAACCCTTGTGAATTTTATTTTAAAAAACAAAAAAAAAAAAATCGAAATCCTAGTTAGTAGAAACATGTTAAGATGGGTGTCTGAAACTTTCCAAAATAGAATCTAAGTTGATAGAGTGGGCATCTCAAAACGACAAACAGGACAATAATGGCTAACCTTAAGCCACTTTTCGATACAAATAGCATGGAATTTGTGATGATTGCAAGGCATACTTGCACCGAACTCCTCAATCTCATCTAGGCAAATACTGCAAGTTTCGCCCTTTTCTACTCGAACGCACTTCAGCAACCTTGCCTCACGTGCAGTCGGCACCATCTCATTATTATTATTTCTTGCTTCCATATCCAATCCTGACTCGCTCAATAATAATGCTCGATCACTTTCTACTTCGACGCCATGGAAAAATGTTTGGTCAATTATTTCTACTTGTATCGATAAAGGCAAAATCATTCGGTTATTCAATTGGCCAATAGTAATTTGGTGGGTGATGGAGTTAGCGATTGCCGGAATCAAGGTTCGATGGCGGCGGAAATCTATTGCCCAACGACCCAATTTCGAAGCAAGCATTCGGTATACCTGGTGTCTGGGTGCGGACAGGAAATAATGAGCGTAGCATTTGAAATTAACAGAAGGCGCCGGGGACGGGGAAACTGACTCTCCAAGAAAGATTTCTACATCACGAGAAGGGATTAGTATAAACCTTTGACTGCGGTATCGGTAGGAGAGATTGACCGAGATTTGTCGGGAAGGTTGTCTCCGGCGAGAATAGTAAAGTTGGGGTTCTGAGGTTGGTAAAACTTCAGTGCTAAACATCAGGCGCTCCATTGTAAGCAATTGTTGTTTTGATGGCAATTCGGAGCATGAAAGATGAGAGTGAAACGAGGGATATTATTGGGTAAGAGGGAGGTATATAAATCATGAGTTCAACGCAATCCTACAAGGAGAAGGAAAACACTTTATCCTAAGCAATTTAGGAATAGTAAACCTAAACCTAAACAATAACTGTAATACTGTTAATCATTATGAGAATTTATGAACCAAATCAAGCAATTAATCATTAGGATTTCTTATAAATTTAATAATAATAATATTATTATTATTATTATTAAAATAGATTTATCTCTACATAATTATTTATAATAATTAATTAATTAAATTTAAATTTTATTTTAAAAAATACTATTATGATTTCAAATCATTAACTAATAAGCAATACTTTAATTATTATTAATTAAATTCAAATCAATATACTATTATGAATATTCTTAATAGTCAATTATATTGAAATCTTATAACACAATTTTAAATATTAATTAATTAAATTATAATAAAAATAATTAATTTAATTATTTATTAATCAAATTCAAATCATAGTTCAATAAAGAATACTATATGACTATAAATATATGAAAAAGAGGTCGGCTTTACTGAAGAAGAAAATAAGATTAATTTTTTGTATGGTCCTCAATAATTAATTTTATATATAATTAATAAATTTAATTTCATAAAAATTAAATAATAAGTGTAAAAACGAGTAGACACATAAAACACGTTATATACATATACATATATTAGAAAAAAAAATACAACTATGTGATTTCTAATTTGATGCATGTATTAGAAAAAAAAAAGTACAACTATGTGATTTCTAATTTGATGCATGTATTAGAAAAAAAAAAAGAAAGTACAACTATGTGATTTCTAATTTGAATTATATTTACAAAATAATCTCCAATAAGGGTATTTAGTACTTTTAAGTAGGATTGTGTATGTTCTTTCGGGTTCTGGACTGAAACCAAGAAACGAATTTAATTAGAACTGAAATCGGTAGAGACTCGCTTTAAAAGAATTAAAACTAAAATCGGAATAAAAAAATTTTAAACGCGGATGTGGTTCTCGTTCCTTACTAAAATTGGAAACATAACCGGAACCGGAACCAAAAACCGAGAACCAAAAACTTTATTAGCAAAAATATTTTTTTTTTAGTAAAATAACTCATTTTACTAAGTTATTGGTAAAAATTTAATGAATTTTCAAGGTTATATTAATTTAAAATGGAAAGAAGTTCAAAATAAAAATTAAAAATTACTACATTAACCAAAACCGAGACTTGGGTCAAGTTCCGATTCCAAAATTGCATGGAACCGATACATCAATTCTGGTTTCAATTTCTTATAGGAACTAACCTACCGCTTACTTATACCTTTAAGAACAAAAAATTGAAAATAATAACTTAAAACTTAAAAGGTTATTTTTTCCACAAGTTTATGAATAGTTTCAAATAGGTTTTCTTACTTTTTCCAGCCAACAATCTAGCGATTCGATTCTCAAAGAACCACCTCCTTGATTTCAGGATATAAACTCATTAGAAACTCACAGTCTTCACATATTTCGGCTTGAATCACGATGGAATCATCTCCAGCTTCAAATTAACAAGCTGAATCACGTCGAAAAGCCTTTAAATACCGTTGAAAAAATTCAAATTATTGAGCAACACAATGTAAACCTCGAGTTTCTAACGATAAAACAGACAAAAAAACCATATGATAACCAGTCGATCAATGATATCACGACAGAAATACGACTGAACTCCATTTTTCAGTGGGTTTCCAATAGTATTTTCATTTGATATGCCTACATTTAGATACAGATCGGCGACGCTATAGGTGATGGAAGATTCGCCAATGCTAAGGCAGTCGACCGGTACCATCAACTCACCAAATTAATGCATGGTGGGCAATAGCAATGGAGCGGCCGCTAGAGTTGCTACCACCAAACTTTTTTAGTTTTGTGAAATTTTTTCGGGAAAAATACATTTTTGTCCCATGTGTTTTGCATTAATATACTCTTTTATCCCTATTTTTTGATATTATACTCTTTTGTCCCCATATTTTTCAAATTTAGACTATTTTGTCATTGTCAAAAAAAATTTCCAATATTTTTCTGTAATTCCTAAAGTACTTTTGGAAAAATTACATTATTACCCTTGTATTTGGATGAATCCAAAACAACCTCTATTAACAATTATGGTAAGCATCGTAGGAATCTCACCAACTACAACACTCAAATGTGGCGGAACTTCTTGCAATTCTCAAGGCTCTAGAACTCGCCCTGGCAATTTCCCGAGTAAAGCAAAAATCTGCATCTCCTTGAAAATTTTGGGTGAATCTTTCTCAAATTAAGTCCTTGGCAGCTGAGTTTTATTGCCTGAATTTTCATCTGATCTCTTGGTATTCAAATTGCCTCGCCAATTGCATGTCAAAGAAGGGAGTTACTACAACTTCCGACTACAGAGCATTACCACATGATCATTTGACGTATTTGTTGTTGTTTTCTCTGTTCATCATTCTGTTCATGTTTGTTTTTTCATCATAATATAAATAAATTTCCATTTATAAAAAAAAAAAAAAATCATAGGAGCCATTTATAAAAATTTATTTAGTCGGTTGAAAACAAAACAAAACAACATTAATTAAGAAATAAAGCTAATTAATATTAATATCTTGAAAGATGGAATAATATCTTATCAAGATTTGCAATTGTTTGAACATGGAACTAGTTTTTCTGAGATTTTTAAGAATTTGTAAAACCCAAAACTCAGTAGACTGCTAATTAAACTACCTAATTACTTAATGATTGTTGAGTAGGCATCTCAAAACGACAATTCGGACAATAATGGCTAATCTTAAGCCACTTCCGAATACAAAGAAAATGAAAATAATGATTGCAAGGCATTCTTACACCAATCTCACCAATATTAATATCTTCAACACAAATACTGCAATTTTCATCTTTTTCCATTTTAACAAGCTTAAGTAGCCTAAAAGCGCTACGTGCAGTTGGCACCATTCCATAATTATTAGGCGCTTCAGAATTCAATCTTGATCGTACCAATTCTCTATATTCTTCAGAGTCCACAGGCACAAAAGAGGTGAAACATGTCCTTATTATAATCATCAAAGGCATAATCCTTCGGCCTTCAGTTACCCAAGGACGAATATTGGTGTCAATATGGCTTATGAGTTCCGAAACCAATGATTGACGATTGCCTTCTAAACATATCCCCAGATCACTCAACATAGACGAAAGCCTTTCGTATATTACCCGGGATTTGTTTTGGTCCATGAAATACTGAATGTTGAAACGCAAATTGGTAGTAACCGGTCGGCTTACAGAATCGTTAAGAATAGTATATGTATCACCGGATTGTGCAACAGTCCTACGGAAAGCTATGTGGGAGAGTTTGATGAATGCGCTGTGAGATGCGGCGGATAAATTTATAACTTGTTCTTCTTCTGCGACTCTTCTAGTTATAGTATAGAAGTAAACTTGTTCATTCGTCAACATTGTTTGCTGCTCTCTCTTGTTCTGGGTGTTTTAACCAAGGCTTTTGTAGTATGAAAGATGAGGAGGTGCTATGTTATATTTATAGATTATTCTTTTATACGATTGCAATAAGGAAAGTTTTATCCTTTTTTTGTTTAGAATTTGATAAATGATTATCACAATAAGGAAAACTTGAATCCTTCTCCTTTTAGTATTGGGATTGCCCAGATTTTAAAACTGGAAATCTAACCATATGCGAGTTCATTAATACAAACTTAAGGGGGAAAACTAGGAAAAATAATGTTGTATTGAAACAAATTTAAAAACAAAATTTATTTATTGGATTGGTTTATGTAAATAGATTTATTTTTATCAAAGTAAGTAGTATTTTGACTTCATGGAATTAGAAATGGATTCATTTGTTTGGTAAATGCATAGATTTAGAATATAACTAATATTTTTAATTTCATATTTATTATATACGAGATTTCTCTTTCGTTCAAAAGGAATGATTTGAATTACGATGAAATCTATAAATTTTATAGATTTTTCAACGACCGATAAAATCTAACGATTTTTCCATCAATTAGAATTCATCATCCCAATCAACCTCTAAAATACATTCGATTAATTGATTTAAGAAAAAAAAAATTCTTTCTCTTGTGTGGAATAGGTTTCGGAAAAAGTTATTGGTCCTAAAATTTTGGCTAATTATTTACAGGTACTATAAATTTTTCAATTTATCACATCTACACCATATTTCAACTTTAAATCATTATGTACCAAATCACAAATTTCATCATAATTGCACATAATTCAAAATTGGGTCAAAATTGAAAAAAAAATTGATGTGTGTCAATATATAATTATTATAATTGTTATTGAAAAAAAATAAAAAAAATAAAAAGCCAGCCACTACTTCCTTCGTTCCTAGGTATGTGAATTAGTGTGATTTTCATATTTGGATATAGGACATGTTGGTTTCAACAGTTTCAGACAGTTAATAACATGTTAGTTGATACAAATAGCTGATAGTTAATGAATATTAAGTGTTTGGTAAAATAAAAATAGTTGTTGTTGTTAATATGTAAATAACTAATAAGGGCATTAAATAAAATTCAAATTATATCAATTATAATAAATAATTCTAGAGTCAAATAAAAATCAACAATAAAATTGCAATTTACTTTCATATGACATAAGGATATAAATTTTGAATATTCCAATTAATTTTTTACTTAAATGTTTTTTTTTTCCCAGAGAACTACAAATTGAGCAAAACCCAACAAACTAAATGCTAGTTAGTAGTCTCTCAAAAAAGGAAAAAAGAATCCTAGTTAGTTCTGAGATATACAAAATTGAATCAACTAACTTGATTGAGTAGGCATATGCATATCAAAACGGCAAATAGGACAAGAATGATTAATCTGAAGCCACTTTCCAATGCAATGAGCATGAAAATAATGATTACAAGGCGTACTTGCACCCAACTCGCCAATTGCTTCTAGACAAATACTGCAATTTTCACCTGCACCTTCTTCCACTCCGACGCACTTAATCCCAGTTTTCACCATCTCCTTATTTCTTGCTCCCATATCCGATCCTGACTCTGTCAATATTATTGTATCCCTTTCTTCTCCCGAGCCAAGTAAATATGTTCGGCCAATTGTTTCTACTTTTATCAATACAGAAAAAATCTCTCGGTTTGTCGACAGCCAAGGAAGAATTTTGCGGGTCATGGAATTGAACATAGCCGGAATCAAGGTTGGATGGCGACGTAAATCTATTCCCAAACGAGCCGTTGCAAAAACAAGCATGTCGTATAGCAGGCCTCTGGGTTCCATCAAGAAATGCTCAGCGTGGTGGTAACTGAAAGCAACAGAAGCCTCCTGGGAGAATGATTCATCAAGAAGGATTCTTGCCCCTATACTAGGCAATAGTAAAACCCTTTGACTGCAGAATCGGTGGGAGAGATTGATCATCATTTTTAGGGAAGATTGTCTCTGCCGAGAATCGTTAAGTTGCCAGTATGAGATGGGTGAAACTTCAGTTCTGAATTGCAGGCGCTCCATTCTTTGCATCTCTGGTTTTGATTAATTCCAAGTATGAAAGATGAAAGTAGCTTTCTTGTTGTCGTGTAAGAGCCTAAGAGAGTGGAGTGGTATATGTCAAAGAAGGAAATATACTTTATCCTAAGCTATTTAGGAGTAGTAGACTCGAAACTAAAAAGTAACGGTAATATTGCTAAATATTAGGACAATCAATAAAGCACATCATAATCCTCTGCTCTTTAGGAATTCTAAATTCTAAACTTTTTTGCTTTCGAAGTTCTAACGTATAAAGAGCAAAAATAGATTTTGAAGAAAATTCAGCCAAACTGATCATTTCTACTTCCTCAGAAATTGATGGAAGCTTTGTAAACTATTCAAAGAAAAACTGAAACTGAATCAGGTTTCCCTAGTCCAACCCAGTAACATGAAAACACATTTACACAGAGCAGAAAATGATGACTACAGTACAAGAACATGTTTGTTAATGGGGATATGTCACTCATATCCTCTTTAGATATAGCAATATGATAATGATTCTACCTATGTAGACTTACAGGGCCGCTGATCAAACGATTTTTAAGCAACTACATTACTCATATAGAACATTGGTCAATGTGATGCACGAGCATTGGCTGTCTTCTTAAAATCAATTTTGTCGACCTTTACTTCGCCATCAATTAGTTCGTAAACATAAACCACAACACGCAGGCCATCGATATCCATCAGAACAAAGCTTGGATTTGTGTCATAAGTGACACTGCTGTAAGCACCGGTAGCAGAACCTGGATTTATAACAACGCCTCCCTCATGCTTGTAGGCTTTGAACTGATGGGTGTGACCAGTTACTAGTATATCAACATCTAGTTGCCTTTGTAACATTGCTAGTGAATCCAAATCACCCCATGGAATTACCTGAAACTTAAAATGTGGAGTATAAGCAAATAATGCCAATAAGAAAACATAAGATAAACGTAAGATGAGAATTTCTCATCATTCAAATGATCAGAGAGTAGTAGTTGCTAGAAAATTCGATCTAGTCATGAAGATCTGGAAACAAGAATCTAAAAATTTAAGCAACAAAACAGAGAAACTCTAAGGCATACAGAGACAATGAAATGAAAACCAAACCTGATGACCATGGCATATTCCAAGCTTAAATTGGCCAATGGTGAGTGTTTTAGTCTCTGGATAGCGTGAATCCTCATCATATTCACCACGCGTTATATGCAAATCTGGACAAACACTCTTCAAATAATCATATACTTCCTGTTCACAGAAAGATTTAGTATTAACAAAATGTATAAAGATGGTAAGCTGAAAAAGGTTTTAAAAACATCAAAATCATCTACAAAGCCTATATTAAAAAGTAGCCGTTTAACCTCATAGGGAATAAAAAAAGCAGTCATTGGACCAGAAAACATCTCCAGTCTTGAAATAAAATATACATAGCAGTATCAGGGAGATAAGCAACCAAGAGCTTCACCATCAAATCAAGGGACAACTCAAATTTTTAACTACGATGCTCAACAATGAACCCACAAGAGAATATCTAAAGATGTGAGTTATTTGCCAAATATCCTTAAACACAGACAGATTCTGAACGCAGAAATCCGCCTTAGTACAACTACAAGGTTGTTTTTCGGTAAATCAGGAATACTTGAACATCTATGCAATAATTGGTTCTCCACAATAAATTATTCCAAGCAAATACATTAATAAAATAGCCTCCGCTGAACTAAATATCATCAACACAAAGTAACATACTGAAAAAAATAACAATACAGAAACAAGCGAGGACCAGATATTGGTTCTTAAAAGATAAATTGGGAATCAAAAGGAGATTAGCACTTTGATTTATCACCAACAAAACTCGCTAACACAATTGCCATGAAAGCTTGTAATCGGAAGAAATTATTAAACTGAAAGAGCGAATATGCGCAACCTTCATGAACAAATAGAACTAGTTGAAATTGAATAGGAGGTAATTACTTTAATACAGAGATTGCCGGTGCAAATTATGTGTTGAATTTTGCCAGGAACAAGCATGGCCTTGAACTTTGGAGGCAGATCAGCTGCCCTATGAGGGATGTGAAGGTCTCCTATAGCTAAAACCAGCACCATTTTTCTTCAAAACTGGTTTAAAAAATCGTAAAAAAATATCATCACAATCTGAAGTAAATAAAACCCAAATCAAAATTCGCAGGTTGAATAAATCCATAGCTACCCAATTGAAAACAATTTCCAAGTTGAATAGCCAGCATAACTACAGAGGCTCTCACCAACAAAGCCGTCACAGTGAGAATTTAAGGAATTTGAGTTTTCAAATTACCTGGTGACGGTGGTCAATGGTTGAACCTGAAATAAAACCGATCACCGGCAACAGCGGAGCATGTCAAGAGGCGGGACTTGTCGTTTGGGTCTGTGACATCAAGTTGAACACTGAAGAAGAGCGGTGTTCGTTTTAGATTTCTTCGGCTCCTTTCAAGAATCTAGTCATGTTTGTAAACCAAACGCGTATAATACAGTAGCAGAAAGTTCAATTTAGTACCTAAAATAGATAATTATAGTATATTCGTCCAATATTGATATTTGTGCATGTAGTAGGTTCCATTCTTTAAAACACTTTGATTGAAAATGTATAAAGCTGATTTCTTATTAGAGTTAATCAACCATTAAGGCGTGTTTCAATTGTTGGACCAATTTTGTTATAAAACAATCTCTTCATAGTCTTAATCCTTATTCCTTATCATATAATTTCTAGAGTTATTATTAACTTATATATATTTTTGAAATTCTATATGATTTTCGATATCTAATCACAAGCGCGCTGATCAATTGGGATTTGAACTCGAATTTTAAACATTCGGCGCCTCATTCCACTAATTCAACCTATCATTTGTATTATTTGTTTATTTATTGAATAGCATAAATTTTTCTTTTAGGGCTATTGATGAGCATAAAGTTACTTAGTTTTTTAGTTTACATAACATAGTGTTTTTAACCTTGACATTGAAATAATCAGTGGAAGAATGTTTGATTATCTCACTTGATAATCAACAAGAAGCAAACATAGGCAATGTCACCGCACCATCTTAAACAAGAAAAATTCCATATGCTACCTCATGGCTATATTTCCCAATCACTTTATCCTTTCTGTTCCAACATTTTATGCATTAAAAAAATCATATCAAATGCCTTTCTTCCATATGCCTTTTAAACTAAATCTTGTAATTGATTAAATTTGGGTGACCAATCAAATGGGAAATTGCCTAAGGAAACGTGCTCATGATCCCAACAAACCAATCATTCATATTTCTGAACCAGTTAGTGCAGGTTTGTTGATTAGGCTTCTTATTAGTTATTACATGATTTGGAAATAACAAAATTTTTGAACATTGAAGTTGGTTTCTGTTTTCCAGTTGATGGGATTATTTCTGATGGCAAGAAGAGGTCTAAATCATTTCAAAAGAGAACTACTTCAAATGCTCTAAAAGGTCTATATTTGTTACTGTTTCTGTTGATGCTAATTTGGCCTTTTGATTTCAACAAGCACTTGCATAATATTGGTCTAATAATATGTCTATTGTGAAGAAGAAGAAGAAGATCAATGCAAAGTTATGGGGTGCGCGAACATCCCACTCCAAGAGAGAAATTCAAATACTACATCAATTTCTGAATCAAATTCGCTAAAAGGTTTCAACTTTCTTTAAAGTATTATTATGAGATTGTCATTCTAGTGAAGTTAGTGTTAATATATGCATTTCTTGATGCAGAAAAGCATACTAAGGGTGGAAAGAACGATGCTTCAGCGGATTCCCCAGCCAATCCAAAAGAATGGCCAGTTTCTAAAGTGAATAAGAAAGAGGAAATTTTCCATGCCTACAACCTGCATTGCTTTTGCTATAGCGTGTTAAAGTCTGCAACCCAGAAATTTAGCAAGAGGAACTTAATAGGTGAGGGAGGTTTCGGCCATGTTTACAAGGGATACATCAACTTCTGCACTATGAATGCTTGTAAACCAAGTGATAATGGTTTTGCAATTGCTGTCAAGAGACTCAGAAGTATCAGACAACAAGGCCAGAGCGAATGGCTGGTCGGTGTAATTTCAATTTGACACCACTATTTGATGTTTGAACTTTGAACTTTGTTTTTCCTTTTTGCGCAGTTTCAAAAAGCATGTTTGTTTGTGCAGAATGAAATGAACTATTTAAGCAAATTGCATCATCCAAACATAGTAAAGCTATTAGGGTACTGCTGCGACGGTGAGCATAGGATGTTGGTATATGAATACATGAGTAAAGGAAGCTTGGAGGCTCATCTTTTAAGAGGTAAATATAATATGGGGAGGTCTCCTCAGCTGCATATGCAGTGGCTAGTTTCTGTATAGGTCGATGTAATAAAAATTCATTTCTCCAAACAGAGAATGAAACAAGACTTGATTGGAGAAGAAGAATCAAGATAGCTGTAGGGGCAGCAAAGGGCCTAGAATATCTTCACACTCTCGGAAAACCAGTCATACATCGCGATCTCAAAGCTTCCAACATCCTTCTCGACTCCGTGAGCTCCTTCTCTACCAATTATGATTCGTTAATAGCAGAATCTTTATGTACTTCCTTTGAAACTGACAAAAAACTTTGCAGGATTTCATAGCAAAGATCTCAGACTTCGGATTGGCAAGGTCTGGACCCAAGGATGGGGAGACCCATGTCACCACTAGAATACTTGGCACTCGAGGTTACTTTGCTCCTGAATATGTCGCAACGGGTAACAACATTTATACTGTCATGACCTTGAACATTTCACATTGGAGTCCCGACATAACATTTGCAGGAATCGAGGCTAATATTTTCTATAATTTACAAATGCAGGTCACCTGACCCTGCAAACTGATGTATTCAGCTTTGGAGTGGTTCTACTAGAGATCTTATCAGGCTGCGGAGCAATCAAGACTTACACAGATGGTGCAGGGGGAAACCTTGCAGCATGGGCAAAACCATATCTTTCTAACAAGAGGGAAATATACCGTGTTCTCGACAAAAAACTTGGACGCATACCGATTGAAGAAATTGATGAGTTTGCTAAAATTATTCTCGGATGCCTCAGACTAAACCCCAAGGCAAGGCCGCCAATGACACAAGTGGTAGCTGATTTAAAGAAACTGCAGCACAGCATCGAGAGCTGCAATACAGCTCAGTTACATTATCTACGAACAAGAAGATGAAACGACATCTAAATCATTCAAAAGCACATGCTATAAGTTGGTTTGTTAATTTTGCTGTTTCCACCACTGGATTAACTAAATCGTAGCCAACATATCATTCTACCATATTTTCCGGCAAAAATTGGGATGCGAGTTGGGGTGGGTGGAGAGGAGGAAACGTTCGTGTTTAAATCAATTAAACTAGATGAAAAAAATCAAGAGTGCTCATACTACACAAAAAACACTATTGACACCTGATATAATTACATATATGATTGAAATGCAGATTACCCCAGAACAAAGCTACACATATTCATAAGCACAGATGGTGATAATCTGCTTGTGGGGAATCAAAATTGCAGCAAGATACATGCTCAAATTAGATTTTACAACCAGGAAAATTTTAAAGCAAATTGAAAAATTTATGGAGTTTCCTAATCAGCGTACTCGTGGAGATTTCCTGTGGGACAATAACGGGGAAGCACTAGGCGTTAAATTAAGAGGGGAATGGTGCTGTCTCATTGGAGACTTCTGGACAGGTACCTGATTTGCATGTTTCTCTAAATGGGAGAATTTGGATGCAATTTTTGGGGTATCGATTTGCTCCAATGCCACTAGCACATCTGACATTTTAGGCCTAACTTTTGCTTCAGTACTCAGACACTGTAAAGCAAGAGTAGCAGCCGTATATGCTCCTTTCTGTGGATATTGCCCCCCCAACCTGGTATCCATTATTCGGAATAATTTTCTTTTGTCTCCAAGGTAGGGTTTTGCCCAGTCCACCAGGTTCTGCTCTATACCCACCTTCGTTTTATCAACAGCACGTCTCCCAGACAGAAGTTCAAGCAACACAACCCCAAAGCTGTATACATCACTCTTGGCTGTCAACCTACCTGTTTAACAATAGGTTCAGAGGTTTGGAATATGTATCCAGCATTGCATCGCAAGAGATTAACAAAAATAAATAGTTCAACCATAACACAAGGAAATGCTAGCAGTACAATAGACAAACTCCAACAGACCTGTAGCAACATACTCGGGTGCTGCATAGCCATGAGTACCCATGACTTGAGTGGACACATGAGTTCTATCACCAGTGGGACCTGCCTTGGCTAAACCAAAGTCTGAAAGTTTTGCATTGAATTCCTGCAAGCATATCCAATACAATATCACCACCAGATTTATTTAAACTAGATGGGAATTATGACTTTATTTGTGCAAAATGTAGAGAAAAAATTTGTCCCAAAGGAGGACTATAATAAATTTCATGATCCTTTTTATTCAACATACCGCATCCAGTAGAATATTAGAAGCCTTGAAATCACGATATATGACTTGGGATTTTGCATCATGAAGGAAAGAGAGCCCTCTGGCAGCACCAATGGCCACTTTAATACGCAATGCCCATGATAGTGGCTGCGGTCCCCCTAAAAAGTACAAACAACAGAAAAATCAATAAGAGCTCTTTCAGTCATTCTTGCGGATATGCTTCAAGATATCAAAATAATTTGCATTTTGCATGCCTCTCAAAACAAGACAAACTGCACAAACTGTAAATGTGTATAATTATATATTTTAGTTGAATGGAGAACCACTTGAAGTCTGAATAAGGCACTTTAGCATCTATTGTTTAAAATACCCATCAATCCAAATCTATATTTCATTGACCAGCTATCCAACTATACAAATATTGAACTTGTTATCTGTATGAACCTAATAATCAAGGGTACATAACATCCTCAGAGACAAGTTTAGCGATATCCAAATGTCCACTGAGAACATAAAGATACTCTCCTAGCAACTCTGAACATCAAGGGTTCTAAATAGTATTCATTGCTAATATGGTGACTTACCCCTAGTCAGCTCACTGCCTCTTAATTCCTAAGAATAATCTGGACAATTTAAAAGAAAGAAGCATGAAAATAGAAGGAAATATGGTAGGCAGAGAGAAAAACATTGACTTAGAACTGGATATGCCATTCCCAGTGTGGTAGATCATCACCAATATACCAGTCTAAAATAGAAAAGAAACAAAAAGACGACCAACATTTATATCTATGTAAAAGGAAATTGAACGAAGTTGATTTTCATGATGTTAAAGGACATAAAATGCAGAATAAGAATTCCGTAATTTCTCATCCAGGGTAATGACAAGAAAATTGAATTTCCTAAAATGATAGGCCTAGAATAGAATATAATACTGATAAAAATAATTGTCCAATGAGTCAATTGGAATTGCATACTTACTTCTGAATAGATGATTCTCTAAGCTCCCCTTAGGCATAAACTCATAGACCAAAAGCCGGTTCTCACCCTCCAAGCAGTAGCCAATCAGTTTTACCAGATTTGGATGATGAAGTTGGCCAAGATAATTAACTTCAGTCTGAAACCAACTACCATTAGTAACAAGCAAAGAACAATCAGAAACAAATATATATAAAAGCTTTCATATAAGAAGAGACGTACCAACCACTCCTTGTGGCCTTGGAAACCCTCGGGTTTAAGTTTCTTAACAGCTACAACCATTCCTGATCCAGGCTTCGCAGCCGTAAATGAATTCTCATCAATCCATCCTTTGAAAACATAACCAAAACCACCTTCACCCAGAAGACTATCTGGACGAAAGTTTCTGGTGGCATTCTTTAGTTCATTGAAAGCGAATGCCTTAAGATTTGGAGATGACAGTATTTCACCTTCAGTCCTAGGAGTAGGAAGAAAATCAGAAGAACCACTCCTTCCACTATAAGATGGGATAGTCAGTGTAGAAGGAACTGAAGAGCGGCTGGTTTTGCTAGAAATTCTTGATGCTCCTGGTGCAAGAAAGAAAAAATGAGTACCCAAATCCAATTTCGGTAATAAAACAAGCAGTGACCCAACTCTGCGCACTGCCTCTTATAAACACTACATCAGACAGTAACCCAGCTCAGTAGGAGACATATTACAATAAGATTTGCATTCCATCCTCTCTATATTCTCATTGCTTTCAAGCTAGCTAGACTAAAAACCTCTGAAAACTCAATCTTCTATTTGGAACCTCTCATACACTTTCCTTCCTAAGGTTTATTCATAAATCATCTGGATCAAAATATTGCCCAAGTAATATTTTTGTGCATGAATGCAATTGTATACGAAAACAAAACAAATGAAATTCCAATACAGCGGTAACCATCCTATTAATACAACTGTCAAACTCTGATAATATAATAAAAACAGGCTGTATAGTTCCATCCACCTACCATAATTATCCCAAATTGAAACTTTAAGAATTTATTAATCAGAATACAGCCCCAACCGTCTAAATAGAAGCTTCAACCCTCAAATCAATAACCCAAACGCACAAGCTCTACTAGTACCTCCCCGACTCAGAAAGTAAATTGACAAGAAAATCATCCATTTTTTGCAAAAACATAAACCCAGCAATCAAAATAAAATGTTATACCGAAAAAGAAGTTGGATTTTTGCAGAAAGGTGAAGCATTTACCAGAGAAATAAAATGAATGGAACCACCTACCCCAACCAAAAAAAAGGAAAAACAGGTAACAGTGGAAGAACAAAAAAGAGCATTCAACACCCCATATCTCAGCAAGTGACAAAGAGAAATCCACAAAAATAGGGCAAATCCCATTAGAAAAGGCATAAAAGAAATAGCAATAAGAAACCAGGTAAAGGTCAAAATTAGAAGCAAAAAAAAAAATTACCAGAAGGAGTATGACAACCTTGTGTAGCATCCACTTTAGCTGCAGAAGAATCTAAGCAATTACCCATCAAGTTAAGCCACCAAAAGAAAAAAACTTTATTCGAATTACACCTCAAAAACACTAAAATTGTTGAAATCCTAATGCGCTTCCCTAAAAACAAACAGTAAGTAACTATAGCGTGAAAAAACAGCTAAAAAAAAAAAGTTGAGGAGCAAGGAAAACACGAAAGAAGAAGGAAGGTAAGGTAGCAGATGTGTAGTTTAGTAGTTTGTGATTAGGAGATGTCGTATCGAAAGAGAAAGAAAAAAGAGGAAAGAAGAAGAAGAGAAAACGCTGAGAAAGACAAGTCTCTTTTGGAATGTGTAAACACGGCCTTCGCTACGCGTGAGAAAGTGGCTCCTACTAGTGACGTGTGCATCACCTCTCTCGTTTTATAGATAGTTTGCTCAATCGATTGCTCTTATTTCACATTACTACCCTTCCTTCCCTTAAAATATCATTACTCTATAATTACCCTATTATCCTTTTCTTCTTCTTTTTTCCCTCAATTATCTAAACGTCTGAATCCTAACGGAATTATAAATAAATAATGAATCCCGTTCTTTATCTCAATATATTACAAATATATTTATAATTTAAAATTCACTCCTACCTAATCATTATTTTCTAAAATTTTTCAAGATAAAATTATTTTTTTGTTTGTTTAATAATTTTTGCATAAGATTTAAAATTATTTATTTTATTGACCTTTTTAAAATTATGAAAACAAAATTCAATTTATCATGGCAAATTTTCATATTGTTTTAGTAGTGTTATTAAACAAGTTATAGGTGTGAAAATGGTTAGTCCAAATTTCACAAATATGTGATGTAAACATTCGCAAAGTATTCAAACTATATTCGGCTCGTGCTCTTTTTTCCATTTGCTTTGCTTCAAATTAAGGTTAATAGTGGTATTTAAATAAACAAGTAATTGGTTGACTTGATAACATAACTCATATGTGTCATTGTTTGTCCAACATAATCATCATTATTATATTTAATTTATAGTTACTAATACTTATTATCCAATCTTAATTCACATGCCCCATATGCTAATGCTAATCATCATCATCATTTTACTCCTTACAATTTTTTCTTCTTTAAACATATGCATTTTAAATTTAATCGATGGAGTAATAATCTTTCAATTTCGTCTAATTGAAAAAAAAAAAATTTATCAATAATCTTTTAATTTGTGTCTATTTGAATAAAAAGTCAATTGATTTTTAAGATGCAAATACATAACAAATTTAATTACAACATTAAAATTCTGATAAATTATAATTTTAATGATAATAATATATGTGTGTTTCACATGAAAAAGAATATCAAAATTCATAAAATTATTAAATGCTATTTAAGAGAAGTCATTATTAACTGCCTATTATTATTTAATCTTGTTATTAGTATATTCTTGTTTGGTAGTATAAAATAAAAATAAATGTCTTATTTGTTTTTATCATTATTTTGAAATAAAGTAAAATGAAAATAACAATATTGTTAATGAAGGAAAATGGGAGGATATTGTAGGCATTCAAAAGACAACGTCATACATAGTGAGCAGCTGACGTCAGCCAACAAGTCACACCCGGTTCCTTCCTTATGTTTCTGATAAAGTCTTCTCACCACTTTCCTTTTCATCTCTCATCTTCACTCCAATTTGTTTAACTATTAATTTCTCTCCAACAAATAAAAATAAATAATCCAGAATTAACCATCTGCATCATTAAATTCATATTTTACAGTTTTTTACTCTTTTGAATTATTCAAAACGTATACTAAATAACTGTTAAAATAACTGACTACTCTTACAAAAATGATAGTAATAGACTAACTGAAATTCAAAAAGATATATTAATATTTCTTTTTTTTTTTGTCTTACTCATATATTAATATTATCTTCATATTATGCATTGGACATCAGTTAAAATAAAATTAGTTATGCATTGGACAAAATTCTTTGCATGTGGAACTATGCTTTCACACCTAGGCCACTGCCCACCAATTAAACATTTTCCAAAAATGAAAAAGGAGACTCTAGTTGAAAACTATGTCTTTTTTATTTTTTAATTTACTAGAATAAAACAACCCTTCCAGCTTATTAAAAAAAAAAAATTCATTTCAACAGCTAGTTAGCTAGTGTTCCATTTGTAATGGATTTTTTTTATTTAATTATATTTTTCTATTTTTGTTTTTATTTACAGATTGATGTATAATTTTCTATCAGTTTTGTTTTTATTTCTATTTTAGTATGAGTCGTTATTTCCGTTATATTTGATATACATTTTAAAATATTTAAACAAAAAGTGTTTGGTGATTTATTTTTATATAAATCAAATAATTAATGAGTCGTTTAGGCAATGAGAAAATCAATTCAATTCAAAGTTGGTTCGCGTTTTTGAATCGAATGACATTTACATACTTCTAGCAGGGATGACTACATACATAAGGTCTCATGTGGAGACATGTAAGCAACTTGAACCAATCTCATTGATGAAAATAAGTTTGTTTTAAAGGGTGCTAATATTTTCAAAACATACAATTAATTAAGTTACAATGTACTACCATTAGTAAAATTTGCTCTAAAAGATAGCATCACTCTTTTTTAATTATAGATTTTTTTTTTGGAAGAATTTTTAATTATGGAATATAGTTTAAGCTAAAATAAATTTGTGATTAAGGAGAATAATTAAATAGGAATATTTTGTGTTGTGGCTTTTTTGCAAGTTGTGAATAAATTCCGTCAACGATCGTTGAAAAGAAGGAAAGTTAGCACTTGAGATGACTCCAAATCCAATATATTTTTCCTCTTTATTTTATTTAATATTTTGCAAAAGTCTAATGGACTTGTTATTTTATAATATAACTTGTTATTTGGTTATAATTATAATTTCAACAAAGAAAGGTAGATTATTGGCAATGGCCAGCACCAATCCTTTTACAACTTCAAAGTTTCAAACGCCATTACCCATTAAATGATGAACCATAACATCTTTTAAAAGTATATATTAAAAGAATTCATAATTTTTTTTTCTTCAAGCAATCACTTGCTACTTTACTATCAATCAGTCATTAAAATTAACGAAATTATTGTTTTATATATATTCATTGCTTAATAATTGGTCATATATATAAGTTTTAAAAGTTGTTGATAATCACTCTATTGATGGTTGATAATTGTTAGTTTTTGATCAGATATTTGGTTAAATTTAAAATTGACAATATGAAATGACCAACAATTATTTCTAAGCAAGCAATATACTTCTTAAAATCTACTTCAGAAAAAAAAGATATAAATGAATCAAATCAAATATAGTATATTTATTATTTAATTTTAATTGCTAGTTGCTTCATAGGTGAGTAACAAGGCAGCTCAGCGTATATGTCAAATGGGTTTGTAACAAAACGTTGATTTAGAATTTGGTATATATTATACAAAATTGTTGTGTTTTTAAGGAAAAAACTGGTTTTATTTTGTTATAAATCGGAATTAATGAGGTTGACGGTTACTTGGGTGCCGTGTTATAAAATTAATTAATGGGCTTGGCGTTGGCCCACTTGCGGTGGTTATATGGTCACTTTCCATACCTCACCCGTTGACTACTTTCAGTCCCTTCATCACGGCAACTCCATTTTTACTTTTTCCATCAGCAAATCACTACTTCATTTTTATTTTTTATAGATTTGTTTATTTTTTAATTATTCATTTTTTCCCGATTCTTTATTGAGTATTCATACCTATCAATTTTAATTTTTATTTTTATACTATTTAACTTTTTTTTTACCGATTACAGTGTTATTTTTTATGTGATTCCCCAATCAGTTGGGGCTTTTAATTTGTCCAACTAATACTTTTATGTTTGATAAAATGTAGCTACATGATTATTACTCGATGTTTTCTTTTTAAATTGCCACCAACTGATATGAATACAAAAAATGTTATCTGGATTAGGGCTGCAAACGAGCCGAGCGGGGTGTTCGCTCGATAAAAGCTCGACTCAAAGCTCGGATCGATAATAAATGAGCCGAGCTTGAGTCGAAAATTTAGGCTCGTTTAATAAACGAGCCGAGCTCGAGCCGAGCAGTTAGGCTCGCGAGCCGGCTCGCAAACAGCTCGTTTAAAAAAGCTCGCGAGTAGCTCGTTTAATCGGCTCGCGAGCTGTTCGTTAAATGAGCTCGCGAGCCTATCAAAACGATTAATTTTGGTACCAAATCAAAAAATATGCTTCAGCCAAGCCACCCGCCTCTCCACTTCAGTTTTTGCTATTTCATTTCTCTTTCACTGAAACTGCTATTTTCATTTTTCACTGAAACAACATTAAAAATGAATTTTCTTGATTTTTGACTAATTTTTAACGAGCTCGAATAACAGCAGGAAACGAATTCGAACTTATTTGTGAGCTAAAACTCAAACTCGAGATAAACTCGAATTCAAGCTTATTTACGAGCTCAAGCTCGAGCTCGAATAGCAACATAAAACAGCCAAGATCACGAGTTTAAAACAAGCCAAACTCTCGAGTTTCAAAACCAGCCAAGCTCGTGAGCCGAGCTCGAGCTCGTGAAATTTAACACGAGCTCGACTCGAGCTCGAGCTCGTGGAATTTAACACGAGCCCGGCTCGAGCTCGAGCTCGTAAAATTTTAAACGAGCCGAGCTCGAGCAGCACAATACTCGGCTCGGCTCGGCTCGTTTGCAGCCCTAATCTGGATATAGCTTTTTAGAACAATCACCAATATAAGATATGAGAGTAGATTGCACGATTTTAGTGATAATACAAATATATATCTCTAAATTCATGTGTAAATAAACATTGTCCATCCGATCCTATAGAAATTGTTTATATTAATATTATTAGATGATTAATAAAAAAATTACATACACGAAAAAAGATAATAAATAAAAAACATAATATAATCATTTTCACATTTTATTTTAGCAACACATTTACTATAAACCACATTAATCTTGTAGATGCTCTTAGAATCGCTAGCTACACAATATTTTGATGTTTTTAAAGGGGCGTTATTTTTATTATTTTATGAGAATATTAATTTTATATTTTTAATATATTGAGTTACGTTTTAAAAGGAAAATTCATTGATAAAGAATTCAAATTGACTAATAAAAAACAATATCCTCAGATAATAATGAAAGAATCTGTTTGATATTATGAGTATCGCAAAATAATACTACATATTATATTTTCAAATATTTGTTATTTGAAACAAGCAACTGAATGTAGCTTGTTGACATTTTCTCTAATTTCAACATTTCACTCTCCTTTACGTCTCCTTTCTTCAGGCTAGAGCAATAAAATATAGAAATATATTATCAATTGGATTTATTTACTAACAATATTATAATTATATTGTATGATTATTAAAATATTCATATAACTCATAAAACTAAGTAATTAAGTCCATTATTAAAATTACACTGCATAATTTCTACAATTTATAAGAATAATCAATTTTTATTTATTATTTTTTTTCAAAAAAAAATCAAAATTTAAGTTTAAAGTATTTAATAATAATAATAATAATAATAATAATTAGAGTGAAGAGTCCAACATAATATTTTGAGAATATTCAAAAAAATGGATAGAATGATATTGTAATGTGACGAAGTCAAAGGTTTAGAGTGTTTAATAATCATGTCAACCTAAGTTATTAATTAGTAGTATTGATCAAAATTATTAATTATTTTAAAAAATTTAAAGACCTTTTTCTTAAATCAGATAATAATTTAATCAATAATTTTTACAAAATTATTATAATTTTAAAAATAATCATTTTACAAATTTGAAAATTTGTTTTAATAAAATATGAAACAAAACTATAGCTTACGTAGAGGTGGCCAGGGGCCGGTTCGGTCCGGCTGGCCCGGCCGAACCGGCCCGTAACCGCCCCAAAACCGGCCCGTGTTGAACCGTAACCTGAACCGGCCGAAGGACGGACCGGTTCAAGTTTGAAAATTTTTTGAATCGGAACCGTTTAAGCCCGTGAACCGTGAACGAACCGGCGGACTTTTTGAATCGAACCGCCGGTTAACCGCCATGAACCGCCGGTTTAACCTCCATAAACTGCCGATTTTTTAGCCCGGAATTTAACCGCCGGTTCGGCGGGCCGGTTACGGTTTGATTGAACCTTTAACCGTGGCCCGGTGGGCCGCGGTCCGGAACCGGCCCGGCCCGTGGCCACATCTAAGCTTACGTGTCATTTTGTTGAGTTATTAGTTATATTTAATCTTTAAAAACTTTTTATCTTCTTTTATATATATGTAACCACCAATTTATTTATACATATGATGATTATAATAATTAATAATAGCAATAATAAACATATCAAATTAACAATATAATTTTTAAAATTTTTATCATTATTTAAATATTAGTTTTCTAATATAGTATAGGCATCTGCCCGTATCTATTATAATATTTTTTTCGTGTTTTTTCATCAACCAGTATTTAATTAAAGAAAGAGTATTTAATATATCTATTTTTTATGAAATTTTTTTCATTTGCTCAAATAATATTAAGAAATTTAGAAATTTAGATACTAGTATTTCATTACCAAATTATTATAGAAGAAATGTAAGAAATATTTTACAAAAATACATGAAATGTTAAAATAAAAAATAAATGTAATAAGCAATGAATGATATGGGACAAAACATTAAATAATGATTCAAAATTGACAAAAAAAAATCGTATAATTTTTTTAAAATAAATATAAAATTATGAAATTCAATATAATATAGTAAGTATTAATTAACAAAAATTAATTTATATAAATAATACATTCCCATATAATTTTAAAAGTTAATAAAATAACAAGAAAAGAAAAGAAAGCTTATATAGTTTTTTATTTGAAAAAAACAAAATTATGAAAATTAAATTAAGAATTTAAAATACGTGAAACAAATTTCAATCAAAATATTTTTAAAAATATAAAACTAAAATTTAGAACAATTTAAAAATCGTGTATCGCACGGATACACTAGTTTACACTTTTGCTTTTCAGGTGGTCCATTATGTGTGTTTCCACGTAACAAGCAGAAATAGAAGAAAGAAAATATCAAAATAATTGGGTCAACAATAGATAGGAATAAAATTGCCACCAAAATTCTGAAATCATTCTCTTTTTTATTTATGAACTCTGAAATCATTCTCTTGATTTTGGACTATAAATTGTATATTACATTAAATTATATTTTCTTGGTACACTTACTGAATGCTTCACATTTGTGCTTGAATGCACAACCATTCAATTTTTTTATTTAACCATTCAGTTATTTACTAAATCATATACTTTGATTAATTCAGACTTAAGCAATTCCCACTGTACTTTCAAGATTTAAATTCAAAATTCTTGGTAAAGTTAGAAATAATCCCTACTAATTAATCACGTGCTGGATGGTTCACCAACATTCATTTTTTAGTCACTGTTTTTAATTTAATTTTCATTTTTATATTATAGTTATGTTATTTTGGCCTTGGGCAAATTTGATTTAAAATATTATCCTTGTTTCGAGGTCTTGGCTGCAAGTTGTTTGGATTTCAATAACCACAAAGGGTGTTGCAAGGAGATGGCTCAATGTGTTGGAGCTTTTGGAAATGAGGGGGGAAGAGGGCTATTTGGTTTAGAGGCATTGCTACACTCATGTATTGCTATAGAAGCAGCCGTTTAGGGGATTTACCGTGCAATTCGCGTTGCTTGGGAGAAAGGGTGCACTCAACTATAAGTACAATAGATTCTCAAACAACTATTCAAATAGTAGAATCTAGAATGGTTAGTGTTGACGCTCGATTTTTGGCCTCTAAAATCTTAAAGAAAAATATTCAAATTAAAAAATTTATTTTTGTTTTATTTTTAATTTTTGTTTCTTTCTACTTTGAAAATTAAAAATATATATATTAGATAAATTAAAAAAAAATTA
>CANUEY010292924.1:0-12317 GCA_948099555.1 Croton setiger | reverse complement strand
AAAACGAAAACTTCGGTTTAAGAGGCCGGTAAATCCGGGCGTTAGTCGAAATGAAATTTCGGCTAACGTACCCAACCCTCTTACCCGGAATTTTTGGTTCGGATCTGCTTTATCTAAAATGGGAAAATGGAGTCAATTTTTAAAAAATAAAATTTGGGTTTTTCAAAGTAAAAACCGGTTCCCGAATGGGTGGCGACTCGAAATAATTTTAAGACCGACTAGCTCGGCAATTCAACCCAAAATATTTTCTCACCTAAAATAAATGTTTTTTTATCTTTTCGGTTTTTCAATAAACCAGAAAGTTCCGGAACTGGACCGGTAACATTGATGATTGCACCCGAATGACTTGGGTATATTTTCTTAAACACAAGTTTAAGGCATTTGATAAATGTGTTGCTTTCTTTAAAATGATTCGAACACAATTTAAGGCACATATAAAAGTTTTTAGGTTTGACAATGGAGGTGAGTATGTGAACAACAAAGTTCAAGCCTTTGTTCGGGAGAATGGGCTTATCCATCAAACATCATGTTCGTACTCACCTCAGCAAAATGGAGTGTCTGAAAGGAAAAACAAAATTCTCCTTGAAATCAATCGGGCCATTATGCTTGAGTCCAAAGTTCCCAAATAATATTGGCCTGAGGCAGTTGCCACTGCTACATACCTGGTAAATCGTCTGCCCACACGGGTCATTGGATTCAAAACTCCGATAGATGTTTTGTCTCATCACTTTACCTTAACCTCTACTCTCACCCTACCTCCTCGAGTGTTCGGTTGTAATGTTTATGTTCATATTCCTAAACAGCATCGAACTAAACTTAATCCTTGTGCAGTTAAATGTGTTTTTGTTGGATATAGGGTGAATAAAAAAGGGTATAGGTGTTTTGACCTCCTCACCGGACATTTATACACTACTATGGACTGTGACTTTCTAGACACTGAGTATTACTTCACCCAATTTAGTGAACAGAGGGAGGTGACTAGGAATGATAATAATCCACTCAATTGGTTACGTAGTGCAGTGTTTTGTTCTGAACCTGGTTCCAACGAGCAAGTGGATGAGCCCACCGGTTCTACCTCAGAAGACATAGAACAAGTCCAAAAGGTCCCTTTACTGGTGCTTGATATGTCTTCACCGTCAGAAAGTCCTGAGGTTAGTAGTTCTAAAACGGAAACTAATTCTACTCCGACTTCTACTGCTTCTCCTACTTCTCCTACTTCTTCTACTTCTCCTATTATCACTGACCATGTACATCTTGAAGAACCTAAAACTATCAGGTATGTATTACCTCCAAGGAAAAACATGGGAATTCCACCAAAGAGGTACGAGCCAGAACATAAATCTTGAAACTCGAGATATCCTATAGCAAACACAATCAGGGGGGAGTTTGTCTAAAACAGTAAAAAGGTTTGAAGAATCAATATGCTCTGTAGATATCCCAAGGACAGTGGAGGAAGCTCAGGGAAATGAAAAATGGAAGGAAGCCATGAATGTGGAAATGAGAGAACTAGAAAAAAAATGGCACATGGGAAGTTTGTGAAATACAAGCAGGAAAAAGGCCGGTTGGTTGCAAATGGGTCTTTACTATAAAACACCAAGCAGATGGGATGATAGAAAAGGTATAAATTAAGGTTAGTTGCCAAAGGGTATACCCAGACCTATGGCATCGACTACTCTGAAACTTTCTCTCCTGTAGCAAAGATAGACACTATTCGGGTGTTGTTCTCAGTGGTAGCAAATTGTGAATGGCCATTGCACTAGTTTGATGTCAAAATGCCATCTTACATGGAGAGTTAGATGAAGAAGTATATATGGAAGCTCCTCTAGGATTCTCTGGAAACCTCAAAAAAGGAGAAGGGTGCAGGTTATAGAAAGCTTTGTACGGCTTGAAGCAGTCACCCAAGGCATGGTTTGGAAGGTTCACTGCTGCTATGAAAAAATATGGGTACCGTCAGAGTAACTCTGACCATACTTTCTTCCTAAAAAGAAAAGGAAACTTGGTGACGTGCCTGATTATATATATGGATGACATGATTATCATCAGGAATGATACCGAGGAAATGACTGCACTGCGAGAAAAGCTCTTCAAAGAATTTGAAATGAAAGACTTAGGTAGACTCAAGTACTTTCTAGGAATTGAAGTTCTGAGATCTAAGAAAGGGATATTTATTTCTCAAAGGAAGTATATCCTAGATTTCCTAGCAGAAATAGGGATGATGATTGCAAGTCGATCGATATACCAATAGGTGTCAATCATGGTCTTAAGATTTTTGAAGAAAGTGAACCAGCTGAAAAAGAGTTATATCAGAGACTGGTAGGGAAACTCATATATTTGTCGCATACTAGGCCAAATATTACTTATGTTGTTGGAGTAGTAAGTCAGTTCATGCAAAAACCTCAAAAGGAGCACATGGAAGCTGTTGTAAGAATCATCAGATATCTAAAGGGATCACCAGGAAATGGTGTGCTCTTCCAAAATAATGATCATTTGGAAGTACAAGCCTTCACAGATGCCGACTGAGCAGGTAACTTAACTGATAAGCGGTCCACCTCAGGCTACTTCTCGATAGTTGGAGGTAACCTGGTAACTTGGAAGAGTAAGAAACAGAAGGTAGTTTCGTTATCAAGTGCTGAGGCAGAGTTCCAAGGAATTACACGAGGACTAACTGAAGTTCTGTGGATAAAGAAGTTCTTAGCAGAGATCGACTTTCCACCAAAAGCTGCGTGTAAGCTATGGTATGATAATAAAGCAGTAGTATCTCAGAAAATTCGGTACAACATGATCGCACTAAACACATTGAGATTGATAGGCACTTCATTAAAGAAAAGCTTGAGGAATGGAGCATTTTCCTACCATTCATACGATCAGAGGAATAACTAGCGGACATTCTTACTAAGGCAATACCGAGGAAAAACTTCAATGATACTCTAGTCAAGTTGGGCATAAGAAATCCTACGATCCAACTTGAGGGGGAGTGAAAACAGAAACAGAACTAAAGATAAAAACAGAAACAGAAATTGGAGATAAGAGCAGAAACAGATTAATCTTTGTTCAAAATTTTTAAATTGTACAACAGATTAGGTTACATTGATGTTTTCACATGTGATTACAACTTGTATAAATTGCTGCTTACAATTGAATGGAAATACAATTCAATTCACTCTTCCAATTCTTCCTAAAGTTCTAAATTCTGATTACCTAATTGACAACAAGTACAGTCTGATTCTTATAATCGCTTTGGTTCATGATCTTTGCTTGTTTTGTTTCTGCTTCTATTCCTTCCTCTTTGGTTTTCGATTCATGGATTGTGTCTGTAACAACTATTTTTTTGGTTTATGGTTTTGGTTTTTATTCATGTTCTTCATTTATCTAAGTTGTTGCATGTTGGAGAAAAAGTTCAAAAATTTCCAAACTACTTTAAAAGCCCTTGCTTTAGTTTATTTAAACTATTTTGTGTATGTTCTTAAGTTCCTAGCAAGAAAAGGTTTAAAAGTTTCAGACTTGAAAAACTATTTGAAACCCTTTCAAAATCCTGTTTTGGTTTTAAGATCAGTATTACTAATGACCTTGGTTGGATCTGCATCTAGTTTATGTTTCTTAATAATTTCAGTATCTATGCACATGCCTTGTGTTGACGGTCCGGTTCCGCCGACGGCTCTCCGGCTTTTGAGCCAAAAAGATTAAAAATTCGATTTAAAGCGATAAAATATTTTGTGGTTGCGGTGCCAAACTAGTTGGTCTTAAAATCATTTTAGAGTCGCCACCCATTCGGGAACCGGTTTTTAAGAAAAACCAAAATTTTATTTTTAAAAAGTTGACTCCGTTTTAATTTTGGATAAGGCAAAATCCGAATCAAAATTCCAGGTAAGAGGGTAAGGTACGTTAGTCGAAATTTCATTTCGACTAACGCCCAGATTTACCGGCCTCTGAAACCAATTTTAGTTTTCCGAAAATTCAAGTTAAGACTGTTATTTTGAAAAGCGACTAGCGATGTTCCTAAACGGTGATTAAGGTCGTTTGTAAAAATACATTACAGAAAGCAGTAAATTGCGGAAATTTAAATTGCGGAAATTAAATAGCCCTTACTCTATATTATTCTATCTCCGATTCCAGAGAAAATATTTACAAATGATTCCTAAAAATTTACATGCTACCCGATTTAATTCCCGAATTAAATCCCGGCGCCCAAAATAAACAATTTAAGGCAATTACGGAAAAATCACGAAATGATCCTCGAAAATTAAACAAATTACAAAAAAAGTCCTTGGATAGGTAAAATTACTCTTTTGGCCCTCAGACATCCAAATATCACAAAAGAACACACCAAATACGTAAATCACATTAATTTGGCAATTATATGCAAAATATATAAAATTACATTTTAGTCCTCATATTTTGCAAAATTACAAACAACCCCAAAGTCATTTTTATTGCAAAATTAACTTAAAACAACATATAAACACATAGAAGGCATCGAATTGGCAATTTGGTTCAAACATGGAAAACTTACGATTTGGTCCTTATATTTTTGGAAATATGCTATTAGGTCCTTATTTTTAGAAAAACCTTTCAAATCAGCCAAAAACCATTCAGATCATCCAAAAATCATCAAAGGAATATGCAATTCATGTAGAATCATCAATTTTGGATCACATGTAAAATTACCAATTTGGTACCCAAATTTTCATAAATTGCAATTCTACCCCAATCTTTAAATTCAACAATTTATCATGCTTTTCATGCAACATCATGTTGATCCAACCTCAAATATAGTCTAATTACAGCAAACATACATTCATTGCACAATAATCCCTATATTTTGTTGAATTTACCAGAACAACCCTTATACATTTTCCCCAAAAATACAAAAACATACAATTGCTGAGATTGAAAACTGAACAGGAAAAGATAATCTCACCAAATGCTAACAATAACATATGCCAAGATACAGGGAATGGGTGCATAATTCCTGACCTATAATTGCAAGCTACCCTTCAATGAACTCATGTAATGGCAACACAGAAACAGGGGGCATATTTACCTTGACATAGAACCACACAGTGCAGAAGTAATGAACACAGAGGGACTTAACACAATTTGGCACTAAACAGAGAAAAACTGGGAACTATAGACCAACATACAGTAAGTTAAGGCAGGGTGGAGCAATCTGCAGGTTTATGCAGGGACTATAGACCAACAAATCTGGATGACAATAATTTCATCAAATCTGTATACACAAATAGAAGGCCTTGACTCTAACAATTTTGAATGATTCCAAATAACCTAACTGGCCAGAATGACATACAAATGAAGCAAGCACAATGTCAATGTATGATAATGGAACTATTGAAAGCAACAGAATGTATTCAAGACACTGAACAAAAAGGCTGACACAGATGACACATTTTCTCATAATATCAGACTTCTGCAGGTTCATAGATTCGATGGCAGTATGAGCAAGAATCAATCAAGGCAGGATATAAAATCATGCTATCCAGAAAGCAAAATGGTAGGCAATTTCAAGGTATGCAATCAAACAAAGAAAACAGAAATGAGAACAAGTTAGCCTTTTCTGCTGTAAACAATAATATATGAACCTAAGCTATATATCATTGATGAACATCAATTTCAGATTGTTTGCATAAATCTGAAACTTTGACTAGAGCAAACCATTATGACAACGACATGATGAACACAACAATAATTGCATCACACAGAAACATATATTCTAGAAAATAGAACAACAGGCATATCTCTCTCATTTGATGTTAACAAAAAGATTTCATAGAAACAGAATACAACTCCACTCATTTAGCCACAAGTGATCTCAAACATGTTACTGAAAATCAAATAATGTTTAAATACTGGAGCCCGTAGGAAAACAAATTGAATCAACAGAAAAGAAACACAAACAAGCAGAAGACAAAAGCCAGAAACAGAGGGAGATCTATCCACACATCAAGCTCAATCAGGCTCCCAAAAGAAGTCAGGCATATTGAACAGAAAACAGAAAATGTAACTCAAAATTCAAATGTTACCTCAGAATCGTCCATAAGCAGTTCCAACGGAATCCCAAATTCTTTACAGCTCGATGTTTAGAAATTGGATAAGAAAACTTGAGCAGAGAAGATATCTTTTGAATTAATAATCGAAAATATGTTCTTACATAATGTTACAAACAGAGAAAATCACTCAATTTTCCCCAGATTTCGAAAAACCCTCACAACTAACAATTCCCCCAATTTTCCCAACTGGAACCCTAGATTTAGAAATCTCAATTTACCGAAGAAAATTTCTTAATATCAGAAACAGAATCCTAAGATTTTGAAAACCCAGAAAGCTTACAACCAATTTCCAGAAAAGCTCTTTTCAGCCAGAAAGCTCTCTCTCTGATTTTTCTTCGAAAAATCTCCCTCCCCTAAATCTGCTCCAGAGTTTCCCTTTTCAAGGGAAACCATCGTGGCTGACGTTGCCCGCCGTAGCCGCTCCTGGTCCCTTTTAGTCCCTTCGAGCCTGCTTCATCTTATCCCTTTCAGTCTTCTCTTTCTCCCTTTTGCTTTCTGTCTCAATCAACTTTATCATCCTTTAGAGGCTGTTGATGGACAACCTCTCTCTCTCCTCACTATTTCGTTTTCAAACAGATCACTCTTTTGATTTCGTTCCTTCAATTTCTTCGTTAGGGTTCTGTTTCAATTTCGTTTTTCCCCTTTTCAATTTCGTTCGAAAGCTTTCTATTTCAATCTTTCTTTTTCGTTTTCTTTTTTTTTCTGATTGAATGAAATGGCGTCGTTTCTTTAAAGGCGATGTCATTTGTTCCTTCTCCAGGCGCGCTTCACTCTTGAGTGAAACGGCGTCGTTTTGTTCCTCAATCAAAACGGCGTCGTTTTGCTTCCTTACAGGTGGTCCCTCCTTTAACTTTCAGTTATTCCTATTTTCCTCCCCAGTTCTTTTCTTCCGTTTGCAATTAGGTCCCTCCTTCCCATTCTAACTTTCCAATTCTTCCTAACTTCTTTTATTTCTCTCTAATTTAATCCTTTTTCTATTTCTATTCAAATTTTCCCACTTAACCCTTCTAATTAATTTTTAATTAATAAATAATTAAAATTTTAAAACATAGTACAATTAAAAATCAAAAACAAAATCAGTTCAAAATCAAAGAAGAACATAAAACATTTGTCATTTTAATCTTAAAATTGACATTTAAGATTAAAATAAAAAATATTCACTTAAATTCTTTTTCTATTTTTTTGCAAATCTAAAAATTAAAAAAACACACCGAAAAATATACTTTTTGTAAAAAGAAGGAAAATTTTGAGAATTTTTTCTTAAAATGCACAAGGGATTAAAACCTTTTTAAAATTTTCGAGGAGAAAGAAATCGAGCTGAACAGGATTCTGGATATCTCAAGCGTAGAACATTAATCATCATTGGTTATTTTTTCGGGGGCAAAAATCAAGCGTCAACACCTTGCTTCCAAATTTTAATTACCTGATTTACTCAAAAACTGTCTCCAGTTTCTGGTTTGTTTAAAACCAGTATTGCCTAATTTGTAAGGGGAATGCAGACTTTTCTTGGGATCTTGGTTAAATACCTAATTTTTTTGCAATTGACTTAGCTTTAGTGTTTCTATAGATTTTTTTTAGTCTATGTTCCTACTGTTTGTCTTGTGATGCTGCACTTCGAAGCCTTGCTATTCACATGTTAAAATCTGATTTATGTGCTAGTGTTCCTTCAGTTTGCCCTGTGTCTGTATTTTGATGTTTGTAGAAATGAAAACCCAAATCTAGAATTCCAGTTTCTGTTCTTCTGCTTTAAAACTTAGTTGTTGAGTTTTGAACTAAAACTCCCTTTGGAAATTTTATTCTGTTCTATTTCAGTTTTGGTCGTCAAGATTTTATGAGTTTTGATTTCAAAATTAAGACTTGAAATTGGAACTATAAATGCTGTTTTAACTTATAAGTCTTAACTGAGTTTTATTCTAAAAATTCAAAATGGCATTTGAAGTTTAAGTTTCAATTAGATGATGTCTTAACATGTTCAGGTGTTGATTGCGTAAATGTGCATGTTTAAAGTATTTGTTTAATAATTGTGCATGTTTAAAGTATTTGTTTTATAATTTCAAATGTTGTGTGAACTGTTTTAGTATTTGTACTTGATTTAGGGACTGTTTGTAATTTTTCAAATGTTTAGGGACTATTTTGCATTGTTGCATGTTTAAGATGCTGTACTAGCAATTTTAACATGTTTAAAGGCTGTATTTTAGTAATTTTTCATGATTCATTGACTGTTTTGGAAACTTTCAAGTGTAAGGACTATTTTGTAATTTTGGCATATGGTCGGGATTATTTTATAATATTGACATGTTTTTGTGTTGTGTTTTAATAATTTTACCAATTTTGTGGACTATTTGGAATTTTTATACATTTGGGGCTGTTTGGTAATTTTTCAAAAATATAAGGACCTTTTCGTAATTTGCCAAAACGTAGAGGACTTTTTGGTAATTTTGCATATTTTTTTCAAATGTTTAATTTATGTGTTTTTTCCGGTGTTTTTGGGTCTTGATAATTTATTCGGGGATTAATCAGTTAGAAAATGTTGTGCTTTGGATATTTTTTAATTATTTTCTCTTAAGGAAGAATAATTAGATCTAAGGAATGAATATTTATTTCCGTAATTCAATTTCTGCAATTTATTGCCAATATATGAATGTGTTTGCGCAAATGTTTTATATCGCCAATTAGGAACATCGTTAGCTTAAACACGGAGCAACTTTTCCTCCAATAAATAAAAATTAACTTAAATTTTTGGAAATTAAACAAAACAAAGAGGCCGGTTTTACCGGACGGCAATTTTAAGTAAAACTTAAATCGTCGTAACCTTACGTTCTTACCCGAAACTCTTAAAACTTTTAACCAGTGCCTTTTAAAATTAAAACGAAGTCATTTTTTTGAAAAATTAAAATTGGTGTCCCGAAAATGGGTGGCGACTCAAAAATATTTTCTATGACCAACTAGTTTCGGCATTGCACAATAAGTGTTTTATCACCATCTTTTTGGAAAAAATTTTTATGGAAAAACGATAACAATTTTAAACTAGTGACAACAAACAGGTTTTACATTAGTGACTCAATTGGAGATTTTACACTCGAATTTCCGGTTTTTATCACCATAGTTTTGATTGTAATTAGGAGTTAACTCTATAAAATAGTTTGTTTTCTTTCTAAATTTTAAGTTAAAGTTTGAAATAATAAAAATTAAAGTCATTTGGCGATTTTCGGTCATTTGTTATGTGTTTAGCATCTTCTATCTCCGTCTACTTTTATCACCCATTCGATAAGGTTATCCGTGCGATCGGTCTGCTGCCTTCCAAATTTATTTGGATACACTAGCCGGAGTACTGGTAATACTTATCAACCTTAAGTCTCATACTCGCGGGCATATAAAAGGTTAGGCCTAAAAACTGAAACCTCGCTTACAGAACATAAGACTTGTCATACCCGACTTAACCCACATATAGTCGACTTTAGCTACTTCTTTTTATGATTTTTACCCAATTTTTTGTGTTGTTGTTTGATATATCATCCTAAATGCGAGAAAAATCGACAATCTCAAAGTCCCCCACTGACTGTCGAGATCTAAACCAAAAATCCTAGGGTTTTATATGTTGAAATTTTTAATCAAAGAAGCCATGAATGGGCGATATAAGGGTGGATTTCATGCATTTCCTACCTCTCATTCCTTTTTTGTGAATAATTCTCTATTTTTCATGCATCGCTAACATGATTTTCTTTATCAGCCTTTTTTAGGAGTTGATTACCGTTATGGGCCGTGAGCCCTAACCCCCGATTAACTTGAGACCGTTTATCGAGGAAATGTGGGATAGCCTAATCCCAAGAGCAATGTTAGAGCCAGCCGGTGTTTACAATTAGAGAGCAGAAGATGAAATTTCTTTGCCGGAAATGCGGAAAAAAGATAGTTCGACATTGATTCGCTTCCTCTGACGTTATCTCCAATCCCTGAAGCATAGTTAGCCATGATGTTCAACGTCACATCCGTCTAAAATGTATTTGATGAAACATGTACATGGTTGGGCTTGAAAGTAATTGTAAAACATTTTGCTATGAAGGAAAATGGAGATTTTTAGCTATCACATTTACTATGTCTTTTGAAGTGAGGGAGTGAGAACAAAGCAAATGTAAAGTTAAAAAAAAGAAATAAAAATTGAAACCCTACTTAAGTAACAATCATGCTTAAGGCAAAAAGAAAGGGTAAAAGAGAGAAAATAATTAACTAAAAAAGAAAAAAGATTAGTTAATGACAAAAGACATCTTAAGTGTAATAAGTTAAACTATACTTGCCTACTCTGATAAAACTTTTCAAGTTCTCCAATCGGCTGCAGTAGAAGGACTTATGTCCCATGATGACTAATCGACACATTAGAACTGCATGCATCCTATTTGTTTAAATTCTGTAAATACGCATCCACACATTATTTTCTAAAAATTTTCACCATTCAGCCATATAGTTGCTAGAACTTCTTTAAGCTATAAGCCTAAAAGACTAGGGTGTCAGAGAATTCACGAGAGACTAGTCCGAGCGTCTCGACCACCCAGTGTAAGCATCTGCAGCATTAAATCACATAAAATGGCAAGAGAGATTTCAAGCAAAGTCACCAACCTCAGTGAGTTGAGGATGTCATGCGAAAAATAAGGGCTGAAATGAAAGCCAAGATGGAAACAGAGATTGATGTTAAGGTTGAGGAGGGAATCACTTTGGCTCTAAAAAAGATGAACATAGAAGCATCACAATCACTGCATCTAGTCCCTAAGGACACTGGGAAGAAACTGATGAAGTAATAAATAGACTTAGAGTTGTATCATCAAGACCCCGAACTATAGCAACAACTGTTGGACAAGGGTATGACCCCCTGCGGAGGAATATGAATTTGATGAGGTAGTTGAGACCGGGGGCAGGAAAAGAGTTGAGTCTATGGTACGAAAGATAAAGGAACGGGCTGAAAGGAAGGAGCCTAGAGCTTAACCTAGAGGTGAAAGAGAACCTTCTGAAGAGTTCAAACAGTTGAGCAGATAGTTTAAGAAAATAAAGGCCTTCATGAGAGTCAAAAGGCTTACCGAGTTTTTTTATGACAATGATGATGAGGATTTAAATCTGAAGAAAGCTATACCTATAGCTTATAAGATGCCAAAGTTCTCTCTATATACAATGGCATAGGTAATCCAAGAATTCATCTGCTATAGTACAAATCATTAATGGAAATCGACGATAGCCTACCAGAGGACGTTGCTAAAATGTTTCCACTGTCTTTGGCTGATGCGGCACAGACCTGGTACTATAACCTATATAAGAAGAAAACGAGGGATTGGAATAAACTATCTGTTTTGTTTCTCAAAGAGTATGCCTGTAACATAGAGATGGATGTGGGCATGAAAGACCTGGAAAGCACTTCCTAGAAAGCGGATAAATCCTTCTTTGAATATCTGATGAGGTAGAGGTTTAAGTTATCTCAATTGAAGAATAGACCAGACTCTCCTTAGTACCGAAACAAGATGTACTGCATGCCGTTGGAAACCTTTGCTCAGGTCTATAGAGTGGGTCTTAGCATTGAAGATTGGATCAATGAGGACAAGAAGTATGCCCAAAATTACAAATAGGCAGAGTATCAAGGTAATGGAAATAAGTCTTCTAGGTTTAGGAGCAAGCCTGCGATAGCAGGAATAGGAGTGGCAACTGTCAAAGCTCCGAAGAAATTTTCCAAGCTCACTATACCGATGTCGAAGGTGTTGAAGAGGCTTCAGTCACAAGTCCTCCTCCAACCTCTTGATCCTCAACCACCTCCGAACCTGCTGCCTAGCAATTATGATAAGAAGGCTTACTATGAGTTTCACCAAGCCAACGAGCATAAGGCATACAAGTGCATCAGGCTGTTGACGCTTAATTTTTGCCCCAAAAAGTACCGATGATGACAAAATGCCAACAGTTCGATGAAATATCCAGAAGTTCCGTAAACAGCTCTCGTTTGCTCAAATTTCCAGAATATTTTAATTTTCTTTTCCTCAAAATTATTTTGATGATTTGAATCAAGAAATTCCCTCTTCTCAAAAAAATATTTGTTCAAGTCTGTGTTTTTAATTTTTATGATTTTTAAGGAAAAATATAAAAATAAGAAAATAATTTCAATTTTATTCAAATTTTCTTTTTAATCAATTTTCAATTTTTAAGGTTTGGTTTCATTTTAATTTCTATTTTGAAAATTAAAATATGATTGTCATTTAAATAAAGTTTTAATTTTGTTTTTGA
>CANUEY010292906.1:0-35749 GCA_948099555.1 Croton setiger | reverse complement strand
GTTATGCCTTAACTGAATTCGTTTCCTATTGTTTCAATTTAATATTAAATTCTGTCGCTTGCTTTAATTCTTTTTGATTAATTAATTTCGTTTCAATTTTTAATCTCCCCTCTTTATTTTAGTTTGTTTTTAATTTCGATCCTGGTTATTTACGACAAACTAGTCCCTAGGGTTCGACCCTTCTCACCCTATTTACAAGTTTATTTTGTAGGAGAGCAGGTTTTTATTTTTGGTGGATTCGACACCCATCAAACATTTCATTTAATTTTTTAGTACTAATATTTTTATTTCTTACTAATTACTACTATACTTATTCTACTACTACATTTCTCAATTTATATTAATTTTATTTGTTTCAATTAAAAAAATGTTTCAACCGAATCATGTGCCGCTGGAGAAAAAGGTAAGAAATTGGAAATCCGATAAATTTGAGACCGGATAATTCATGATTTCTTTGAATTTCCTCTTGATCTGACAAGAGAGCACATATGTATATTTGTGGTGTTACAATAAATTCGTCAACATCAGTGGACGATTTCACAACTGAAGAGTAAATATCGAGATGTCACCGCCACCACCACCTTCGCAACCACAAACACAATATGTTCTTAATTTTGTTTAGATTAGTTTTTTACTGTGTAATTAATTTTGTTTTTTTAAATTAATTTGTTGTGTAATTATATTTGTTTTTTAAATTTAAATTATTTTTTTTAACTGATTTTGTTGTGTAATTAATTTTATTTTTTAAATTTAAGTTATTTATTTTTTTTAATTTAATATGTTGTGTAATCAATTTTTTTTTTAATTTAAGTTTTTTTTTTCACTTAGTTTGTTGCTTACCTTATTTTTTCAATTAAATTATATTCTTCAAATTTGTTTTTATAGTGCTGAAATACAATTAGAGAAGAAAGTCGAAACATAATAAGAGCAATTTATTTATCAAAGACATACAAGCGATGAGTTATAACACTTTAGAAAGGAATTCATTGGAAATAACAAATATTTCCAAATTTACAAGTATTGTAACACCCACTATAAAAAGGTATTTGGAAGTAGAACATCCTACAGAATTTTTGGTAAAAAAAGAACGCAAACGCAAATTTCTAGGTATGCTACTTCTAAAAATCAAATTTTTTAATTTTAATGAAAGAGATTATAAAAGAGATTTAACTATATATGTTGAAAAATTAAGTTTTTCTTTGGGGAAAAAAATGTGGATTTATTAAATTTTTAAAATCATGTGTTAATTTCTTAGTTAAATGTATTGCTAGGAATACAATAAAAAAAAGTATTTTAACTTTGTATAAAAAAAAAATTAATCTCTCAATTTTCTGCTATGAATGGTCGTGTTTCATTTTGCTTTGATATTTGGACTGATAATTGGCATAATCATTCATACATCAGTCTAATTGTGCAATATATTAATAAAGATTAGCAATTACAAAAAAATTTCGTGCTTTTGACGAAACATACTGCTACAAATATTTATAAAATAATTCATAATATTTTAGATGAGTATAAATTAGTAAAAAAAATGTTGATTATTTTTTTTTTTTTTTTTGATAATGTTGTATTTAATACTGCATCTATTAACAGATCTTTGTCAACCAAATATTGACGAAAAATTTTTCCATCTTAGATATGCATATTATGTTTTGAATTTATGTGTCCAATATGATTTAAAATATTTAAATGTATATATTGCACCTATTAAAAATGCAATTAAACATTTATATAATTATAGTAAATTCACGAAAAATTGACTTAAATTTTGAAGAACTAATAATTTGGCACCAACTAAATTTCATCGTGATGTTGTGCATAGATGGAATTTCACATATAATTTATTATCATAATTATATCAATATAAAAATGCATTGTGTGCTTTTTATAATTAAAAAAATAATAATGACATTGTAATTTATCCACAATGTTGGAAAATTTATAATCAAGTTATTAATTTATTACAAGTTTTTAATAATACTACAAATATTTTTAGTCATATTTATACATCAACATCGCATATTTTTCTTAAATATAGTGTAAATATTATTGGTAGGTTGCATATGTTTAAAAATGATATGTATTTGTTCAAGTTATGAAAACTAAATGGTTGAATCATGTTAAAAATATTTTAACTCTATTTTTGGTTGATGTTTTCAGAAACTATTTTAGAAGTTTATCATGACATTTTATAATCACCTGAAAATGAATAAGTAAATATTTCTAATTTTGTTTATGAAACAAAGCAAACAATTAATGAATTATTTTTAAATTTTCAAATAATAATGTTTTGGCTACTAGTACTGACCTAGGAAAGAATTCTGCTCCTGCGCAACCAATTGAGATATCGGTCCAAAATAAAATATCTCTTATTTATTCCCAATGCCAAAAAAGGCCGAGGGGAACAGTGTCAATTTTTATCCGGACCACAAAATTTAAATTTGTAGGTGAGTCAATCGATGCGATCAACTTCAACATTTCGGAATGGACATTTCGGAATGGTGGAGCTAACACGAAGATAAAATCCAATAATAGTGAAAATTACAAAAGAAGTTTTGGCGGCGCCGATCTCAACAGTGGCGATGGAGCAGAAGTTTAGTGCCGGCAGTCTTCTCCTTTCGGAAAAATGAACTCAATTAAAAGCAAAGAAACTTGAAGCACAAGCTTGTATTGGCGATTAGGCATTAGCCGATGCACGAAAATAAGACGTTTGGACTTATTCTTCCGACAAGAATTCGAAAATTACTGAGAGTTTCTCCGCCGCCAAAAATTGAAGTAAAAAAATAAAATTAGTGTTCCGAAATTGATTCTTCTTTATTCCAATAAAGATACTTAGCAAAATAAATTTTCTTAAAAAATAAAAAATTTATTTACAAGTCTGATTTATTTTATTTTATTTTTTTACTTTATCTATTAATTTTAACTTCAATTACTCAATTTCATTTATAATTTCTAAATTTCATTCAATTAATAAAATTATAATTTCTTCAAATTCTTCTTTTCTTTTACATATTTGCAAATTATTATATTCATTCTAATTTCAATTTTTTTAAAATTTCAATTTTTTTTCCATAATATTAAAAAATTCTTAAAAATTTCTTATTAAAAATTACACACTATAAATATTTTTTTTTCCACCTACATAATTCCATAAAAATAAAAAAAATATTTTGCACTGGCCTGAACTGCCAGTTCGGAAAGCATCAATCCAGCCACTAACCAGCCCGTTAGAAACTGCTGGTGACCTGTGGACCGATTAACCGGCCCGTTGACGAATCGCCAGTCACCAGTCCGGTCCGATCCCCTCCTATGTCGAACTGTGGTCATGTCTAACTGCATGCATGCTTTAATTGGACATATGATACTTTTAATCACCGTGTATATTTTCTGACACCGATCAAAGTTTCTATAGTATAGTCATTCTTTATGGGTAAATGATAATAAATACCACATTTTTAAGTTTCATTTTAATAAATGGCACCAAAATATTTTTAATTAAGTAAATAGCACTTTTTTTAGTGTTATAATTTTATGTCCTCTTTAATATATTTTGTATTTATTTTTTGAAAAAAATAAACATTAAAAAAAAGGAAAAATAGAAGTAAAACCATAAAAATCAGGAAACCCTAGCACCACCGTCTACCTCTACTTACAGTTGACCAGCTAATAAGGGTACTAGTCTCTTGTGCTAGTGAGGGTCTAATACCCTTTGATTTGATGCATGATGATCGAAAGCCGACGAAAATTGTGAACAAAACATGTTGCAGAGCTCACGGGAAATTCGCAACTCGTGGTGTTTCAAACAGTTCCATGGCATTTTCTGTTAAGTTTTAGATGGCGATGCTTGGTTTCTTGATGGTCAAGTATTAGTCCTCAAGCAATCTTCCAAGTGAATTCTGTCAATTTTAGAACGAAAATCATGGAATCGCAATAAAGTTTCTATCAGAGAAGTACCCGACTTTAGTGGTCATCATGTAGTCGAAGTGATTCCGACCAGTTGCCAACCAGACTATTAAAATCTCAATTTGCATAATGCTTTCTCAAATTTTATTATTCACCAAAACACCTATTTATACACAAAATATTCTCAAAACAGAATGTTAAACTACTCATTACAATTTTTACTAATTTCTACAATACCCCTATATTCCTAATAGCCTTCCTTAAGTTGAACATAATGCTAAACAAACAAAGAAAACTTGTAAAACAATAATCAAAAGTAGAAAACATAAGCACACCAGCACCATGAATTTGAAAATGTCATCCATGGAAGTTTAAATTTGGTTACTATCCCAAAAATAAGACCTTTCGAATCAGCTTCCATCTTCTATAGAATTCCAATAATTTCTCCACTAGCTAAACGCTCGCCTCTCTTCACAATAGTGTCAAAAACTTCTACTACTTTCTTTTTTGCATTTAAGCTTGATTCAATCCCAAGCAGATCGTATAAGATTGATCCAACAGTTTGAAGATCACCAGAATTGTCCTGTTGCATTGCACACAGATTTGGGGTGCAAAGTGCAAAGGGTGTAGATGATTTTTTGGGATTGATACTAGCTGCATCCATATCTGATGTTGAATATGCAACTCTATACTACTTTAGAATTGAATTTGCAACCCCAATGGTACACATAAGGGTGGAGACAGAACGATCAACAGCTGTACAATATTGAATTGTTTGCAATATTTCTAGAACAGAATGTTTATCAAGTTTGTAAACAAGATCCCCCAAGCATAACAGAGCATTCACTCTTACCGCACTAACAGTCGTTTCAGGTGTTAAGCCATGAACGCGAGGCAAATTGATTGTTTCACTAGTTGAACATCAAGTTGCTTAACAAGAGATGTAGATTTCTTTAGGACTTCTTCTTGAATTTGTGGATCAGTATCATCATAAGCTGAAGCAGTACTCAGGACAAAAACAAGAGCTGGAAGTGTTGACAACTCAAATCATTTTTATCCTTATATCACAAAACACGAGAGTCGAAATCCTTCTACATATCTGATAATGCTTTTAAAACTCAGACTTCTGCATGTTATCTCTTTCAAGCATGTGATCCAGGAGGTGAAGAGCACAAAAATTGAAGAATAAAATTGAAGTATATCTTCTGGTATATGAACTACAATGAAACTTGTCTCTGCCACAGACAAATCAATTGGCTCTGCCACAGCCATTGATGAAGGAATTATGAATTATTCGAGAGGAAAAAGGAGATGAATCAAAAAAGGAAGTATAAAATTGAAGAATTATTTAGAGATTGAAGAGAGAATTAAGATTGAAATTGAAATCATCATCAACAAAAAAAAATCAGAAGAGGGATGAAACCCTAAAAATTCAATAAAACTCTAAAAATTCAATAAAATTGATCAAGAACAAATTGAATGAACAAATATAGAAGAAATCATTATCAAATCAAAGAATCGAATAAAAAATTATCAAAAAATTAAAGAAATAAGGGATGAAACCCTAGAATTGATTAAAATCTCAGAAATTATCATTGAACAAATTGATTAATAAATTGAAGAAGAATTGATTACATGAAATGAAATAAGAAGAAATCATCATCAGAAATTGAAATTGCAATTGAAGAATTAAATCATTAGGTCGAATTGAAAGAAAGAAATTGAAAATGAAATTGAATCGGAAAAGATGAAAAAAAAAAAAAAACCCTGAAATTAAGAAGTAAATTTAAGAACAGAAACTGATTAAAATGAAGGTGAACCAAGAAATGGATGATAAGCAAGAAAAGAAATAAAAAACTGTTGATGGAGAAAGATGGAGAATATAAGCTCTGATACCATATTAAAATCTTAATTTGCATAATGCTTTCTTAAATTTTATTATTCACCAAAACACTTATTTATTCATGAAATATTCTCAAAATTGAATATTAAACTAATCATTACAATTTTTACTAATTTCTATAATACTCGGTTATTGTGTATTTGTTTATTCTGCCATTGTGGAGACGTTGATAGCTAGAGAGACAGGTTAGCAGAAAACACGATACCACAGTTAGTGGGCCGAGAATAGTAGTTGAAGCCCAAGCCCAGCATTTAGAGAGATTTCCTCCCTCCACGTGTGAGAAACGACCATAACGGTTTTAAGCTGACGTGGAACTAGGCAGTTTACTGTTATGTTCACGCGATCGCGTGAAGCTCATTCATCAGTCTCTGTAACAAACCAAATCCAAGATCCTCTTCTCTTCTCTTTATAGTCAAGCCTCTTCAGAAAGTTTCTTTTAAACTATATTTTCTTCCATTTCTTCATCTTTTTCTTCATTTTGTGTTCTTCAAAACTTCCTTTTCTCTCTGTTTGGTCTCAAAGAAAACCGCAAGAAAATTTTGCTTCTAAAACTTTGGAGTCTGAACATACTTTGATTTCTTCTTACTAGCATAAAATCTGCGGTCCTTTCTTCTTTGTTTAGCTTTCTTTTTTCCCGTACATAATTTCTCTAGAATCGAACCTTATTCGCCCTGTTGACAAAATTACTCTCCGAGAATAGTATACTGTTTTCTCTTTGGATCGAGGAAAAACAATTTGATTCTCGAGATAATGATGGTTGAAAAGATACTACAACATAGTTTCTCTGTAATATTTTTCTTGGCTATTCTTGTTTTGCAAGCCTGGGCATCCACGGATTCAAACGATGGTAAAATCTAGTCCATACTTCTTTCTTCTCTAACTACTCGTTTTCTCCTGAAATATGTAGTCTATTTTAACTGTTTTTCTTTGGAGATATTGACTTTATTAAAGTAAATATCTCTGATTTTGAGTGTTTTTCTTGATTGATTGATAACCTTCACGAAGTTATGCCTCTCTTGAATTCTTCTGTCCTCTCTTTGGATACTGCGAAAATAGTTCGACTAGTGTGGAAACAAAAATAAAATAGTTCAAGATTGAGAATTCAATTTATTTTGAGGTTTTCTTGGCTTAATTCCCCTTTTTAAAATTATGCAGTGATGGCCCTAGAAAATCTATACGCTTCTCTCAATAAGCCGCCGCAGCTGAAAGGGTGGAGAACAGGTGGAGGGGATCCATGTCAGGAGTCATGGACTGGAGTTTCTTGTTCTGGATCATCTCTCAAAGACCTGTACTTCACAATTTTCTTCTCTTTGTTTGTAGATTGTGTTGCCATTGTCAATGTTACTAACTTGTTCTTTCACTTTCTGCAGTAAGCTTCAGGGATTAAATCTTAGTGGCTACCTTGGAACTCAGCTGCATATTCTCTATAGTTTGAAGAATCTGTAAGTGAAATGTGATGTGATATAATTTTTGTCTTGGATTCTGTTGTCATAGCACCTGAATGCTGAAAGTTTCTGCTCTGCATTTTTATCTTTTTGTTAGGGATCTTAGCAACAATTATCTTCAGGGTGAAATTCCATATGGCCTACCCCCTAATGCAACTCGCATGTGAGTTAAAATTCTGGAACGTTGCATCACTAGATTTACTTCTACTTTAAATTCTGATATTTTTATATTCTGTAGCAATTTGTCATCCAACAAGTTGAATCAAAACATTCCATATTCCTTGTCTACCTTGAAATTTCTCCAATATCTGTAAGTTGCTCTCTGCTACCTCTATTTTACTTGTCTCTGACTTTGAGCTGTTGGAATCGTGAAATTTATTGATTCTTCTTCTCCAGGAATCTAAGCCACAATTCTTTATATGGACCCATTGGTAATGTGTTTGATGGCCTGAAGAATCTAAGAGAGATGTATGTTTCTCTTCTCAGATATAATGATTCCAATTTATTAAGCATTACTCTTGATTTCACTGATGGCTAATCTTGTTTCCTCATGAAATCCTATCCCAGGGACTTATCATTCAATTACTTCCTTGGAGATTTACCAACTTCTATGGGATCTATGAAAAATCTTACTAGATTGTGAGTTTAATTTAAATTCATGTAAATTTGACCTGATTAATTCAAATTAAAATGTCTCTCTTTTCACATGTCAATTGCTTTGGCCAAATTGCAGGCTCTTGCAAAATAACCAATTCACTGGATCGGTTATCTACCTGGCTGATCTACCCCTAACTGATTTGTAGGTTCCTCAGAATATTTTATGTCATTCTGTCTGCTAGCATCTTCAATGTCTCTGAACCTTTTTCTCTGTTCTGTCATCAGGAACATCCAAAGCAACCATTTTAGTGGTGTCATTCCAGCTCATTTTCAGTCAATAAAAAATCTATGGTGAGTAGCATGGTATCTGTAGTTATCTTAACTGGCCTGTAGGAAAGTGCCAATCATTTATTCCATTTTGGTTTTGCATCTTCGTAGGATTGACGGAAATAAGTTCATGGGAGGAAACTATCCACCCTGGAATTTTCCTGTAACGAAAAATGAGACTGTAGTAGGGAAGAATTTTAGTGAGCTCCCAACTACAGAATCAGGTGAGATTGAGGACTCTCTCATTCCTGAATCATTTGGTGGCACAAAGAAGAGAAGCTTACGGTCAGGAGGAATAGCTGGTATAGTGGTTGCAGCAGTTCTTGCAGTTACCTGTGCAGCAATGTGTGCTGCAATATGGGTCACAAAACCCCACGTCTTTCAAATCATTAGAACCAGAGGTGAGAGTATGTCTTTTATTACCAAATTGACTGTTAATCATTTTAATTCCCCTATCCATGCATGTATTGTATCAGGTTGTTCTCTGCTATCATTCAAAGGCAATGCAAGTCCAATAATCCTGCCAGTCAAAGCTCCATCATCTCTTAACCTGAACAATACACCTGGTTCCCTTAGAAGATGCTTTTCTAAGAAATATAGACCTCCAGCAAGTGCTGAAATTTATACAGTAGCAGAGCTTCAATCAGCAACAAACAGTTTCAGTGAAGACAATCTGATTGGAGAAGGATCTCTTGGTTGTGTGTACAAAGCTGAATTTCCTGATGGCCAAGTAAGCATCTGAACTCATAGCTTGCTTGTAAATTGTTTTAACTTGTCAGAGCCATGACAAAGTGTTTTTCTGAAGATATCAGTTGTGAAAAACATTCGAATGGTATCACAACTATCTCTGCAAGAAGAAGAACAATTCCTAGATGTGCTTTCCAATGTATCAAGACTAAGGCATCCAAACATTGTAACACTTGTTGGGTATTGTATAGAGCATGGACAGCATCTTCTTGTATATGAGTACATAAAAAATTTTACACTTCATGATATTCTGCATAATGACGAGCTCAAATCAATGCCATGGATTAATCGAATCAACATTGCACTTGGTGTTGCTGTAGCTCTGGAGTAAGCATCCACTTATATTTTGGCAATTCTTTAACTCAGACTTAGACACTGTTAAAAACAATTGACAAACTATGTGAAAAACTACAATTTCTTCAGCTACTTGCATGGCTGTTTCTCCCCTCCAGTCACTCATGGCAACATAAAGGCTGCAAATGTGTTAGTTGATGAAGAACTGAATCCTCATCTTTCTGACTGTGGGACTGCCATTTTGAGATCACTGACGAGCAACAGTGTTAAATTTAAGGTAATATATATTTTTGTGTTACGTTGAATGAAACTTATCTTGTGATGGGATAATTTTGTGTATACTATAAAACAGGCTTCTGAAATAGCAATTGATGACATTGGATACAATGCGCCTGAGAATGGGGAAGCAGGAGGCGTAGATAACACAAAAAGTGATGTATATGCCTTCGGAGTGCTGCTTCTGGAACTCCTAACAGGAAGGAAAGCTTTTGATAGGTATGGAAAACTTATTTCCTTATTTTAACTTAAACAATTTTGAATTGTCCTTTCATGTCTTCTAACATACAAACACAGCTCAAGAGGGAGTGAAGAGCGATCACTAGTGAAATGGGCATATCCTCAGCTTCATGACAGTGAATCTTTGGAAAGAATGGTAGACCCAGCGATCAACATAACAACAGTCTCACCCAAGATTCTCTCTCAATTTGCAGATATCGTTTTACTCTGTATTCAGGTAATCCCCACATGAACCGGCAACTATTTAAGTAATTCAAGTTGTCTGACATAATTTTTTCCCCCTGTGAACAGCCTGATAAGCTATTCCGGTCTCCTATGTCTGAAATTGCGGATTCTCTGTCGTCGCTGCAGCAAAAAATGAACTTTGTAAACAGCAGTTACACTGAGATGGAGACGGATTTGGCTGAAGTTGACACCTTTTTTGATGTAACGGATATAAGCTTCAGAGGTTGTCCATCACCTTCACCCCATTAAACCTTCCAATATTGCTACGGCTATTGCTTGCTAGTCTACTGGTGAATAGCAATACACTGACGGTTTCTATAATTTTTAGCTTAAAACGCATTTGAATTCCTCGTTCATTTTTGTATTTCTGTTGTTTCTAATTTGTGAATTAGACGAGTTATGATAATCCACAAATTTTAGTTTGAAAAACATTCTTAAATCATTCTGTTGTTGCGACCAGAGAAGCGATGAGAGTATTTGGAGTTGATTGAAGAAACAAGAGCCAGTCTCAATTATTGAAGATTAGTACTAGTATATACCAAATGTTATTTTTCATCCTTTGTGATTGTGATTACAACAGTACTGTATGAAATAATGACTGCAAATTGCCTATCATTATTATTATGTTCTTGTCCCAAAATGACAGTTCATGCACTAACGCCATGATTCAATAAGGTATTAATCTCCCCAATTATGTTAACAGGTCTCCCATCAAACATGGATGAAAGGCTACTCTCACAAAGCTTCTTCAGCTCTCTGGTTTTCGCTAGAGCAGCTTCCTGCAATCAAGAAGAGCATTGTTCAATATTCGTATTATCGATCTTATCAAATTTTTTGTGGGTCAACAAAAAGATAGAACACTTTCCGGTTTCCTTTCCCTATATAAAAGATAATTGGTAAGTTATAATACAGTAATGCATGCAAGTATCTCACTCATGAATATTGGAACAAGCAGTTTTATAATCAATCAATAATAATGCATGAAGACGGGAAATAAGAACCAATTAGAAAATTGAGTAAAGTGCAAGATGGAGGACTGTACTTTTTGAGAAATATAAAAACAAGTTTAACTAAAAGATACACATGCAGAACCTATAAGATCAACTATAGTTTCTTCCAACTTCCCATAAAAAGGATTTTTCAGCAAAGCAAAAAAACATTAGGAGCTTGTTTGATGGAATTGAATTCCACCAAACTTTATGGCATTTATTGGCAAATCTCCACAAATTTTAAATTCAGTATGATGAAAATTCATATTGATTCTATGGAATTTGATATTTCTTTTGATAAAATTTGGTAGGATTTGCAAATGAATTAAAATGAAGAAGGCTACACCATTTATTGGACTAAAATTAGCAGACATTATGACTAAACTATATAAATCAAAAGTATACCAAATGTGAGGAATCATTTACAGGTGAATATATTATTGAAATTCATTAATGAAACGAATGCTCCATATATTTGATCCAAACACCTTTAAACTTATAAAAATCTTTAACGTAAATCTAATGCAGGGTGCAGACTGCAGAGCAACAACTTGGAATTCAATGATCATCCAACAAAAAAAGATTCTGAATCTGTTCACACATTCTTAGATAAAGCAAGTGAGATGCAAAGATGTTTAATGTACAAGCTAATCAAACACAAAATTCTAAACTTAAAATACCTCTTTAGACTTTACCTTCTTTTTTGTAGGTTGACATTATAAGTCACCAAACTCAGGGAATCATGGTCTCTTATGAGGAAGATTATTCAACAGTCAAAATTTTAACTTTGGATTTGATTTAACGACAATATCCTTTCAGTTCTTACTACTATATTTCATATGTTAGTGAAAATACAGATCCGAACTTGAGAGAAAATTAGCAGCACAAAGGAACAAAGAACATATATTGATTCCAAAAAGACCAAATATGACGCCACTTTCCTTCTACCTATAAGAAATAGAAGGGAGAACTCATTGAAACAAGAGCGTTTGTGAAAAGTAATAAAAGCAACCAAGATATACAAGAGCAGATCTAGGGTGTGTATATTTTCAGAACCTGAACTCAAAACTTCAACCCAACCAACCAAATTTTCCTAAAAAGCAACCTGAACGCTCATTTTTCACCTGTCAGGAACCCAAGCGACCACTACCAGTCTGGTTCAAGTTCAACCTTACCGGACCAAACCTGAGATTAATGAATTTAAGAAATTTTCAATTGCATGTATTTCAAACTCCTTGCTTCTACTTTTTTGTTGCTAACCTATATAGATAGATTGAGATAAAAGAGGTCAACCAAAGGAATTCGAGTCGTGATTCATGCTGCTATTCACCAACACTCGATCACCATCATTGTCGGAAGCCTCTTCACATTGCTCCTCAAAGCCTCTTCACTTTTCAGGGTTCAGATCACCGTTGATCGCTTGAAGTTCTTCTGAGTTTATATCATCATTTGTTGATTTCAGCAGTCTTTTATTTTCTTCACTCTCTTAATTTGTGTCTTCTTCATTTATAGGCTAGATGTGTAATTTTCTTATCTTTTGTGTTCATTACTCTATTTTGTAGACTGATTTATATGTTAGGTAGTGAAATGACTTTGGATTGTTGCGGAATTAGATAGGAAGAAGGGAGAAATCAAGAGGACAGGAGCTTAAGATTCAGGGATTTTGTTACAGGAGGAATACCAAAACGACATGGTACAGTGTGAGTAGTCAGTTCAAGTTTCCAACGTGTTCAACCCGACAACCTGATTTCACTCTGACATCAGACCTGTGCCCAACCTATTTGATGTGTGAAACCAACCAGTGACCTGCCAACCCAATAGGTCGGTTTACGTTTACAAGTTTCAGAAAATCTTGCACGGCCCAAAGCATATCAAGCATAACCCCATAATACAACAGAATACTAAGCTCTATCAGGAAGCACAATCAATTTTGTTAAATAAAGAACACTTACCAGCTTTGGCCATGATGAAGATAATGAATTGTGAAGTTCCATGCGTCTAGTAGCCACATCTTTCAACCCCTCCTTTAACTTCAACTCATGATGCTTCTTTTCCTCCAATGAATTCACCATTCTCTCCAGAAATCTGAAAATTGGGTAGACAGCCAGAGACATTAAAGTAGCACTACAATTCACCAACTTCAAATGGAAGACCAGTGCATTAAAAGATACAGTTGCATAATATAAAACTCTAGTGTCCATGTAGTCATAAAACAAGTTAGGGTCAGGATGACTTCCAAAAGAATCTTGCAACAGTAAAATGCAATGAAACAAGATTATTTTACTTTTGAATAGTACCATCACAGCATTGCCGCTAACCGCAGCCATCAAATTTTTACATTTTCTAAAAATATAAAATGTGAAAACAAGCTACAACTTAGATCTATGTTATATTAAATATAAGCATATAATAGCAACTGGGGACTGAAAAAGATGCATTAAGGAATTTACTTTCATCATTAATTGTGGACCTACAACTTTTCTGAAATAAAAATGACAATAGAGCACCATCCCTTCACTTTTAATTTCTTTTGCAGACAACATAGGGATGTTTTTTAAAAGTTCCATTGTAAATTATAAAAACAATCAAAGAAGTAAAAAGCAAGAAAGCAAACCAGAATAGATTATCTGGCAGACCTTTTGGAATTGAGAATCATTATCAAGTCTCTTGTTTTCCTGTTTGTCAACGAGGAGATAACTGAGGAAACATCAGACAACATTGTCTCAATGGCATCAGGAGTATACTGCTGCAGCACCAATGGGGCAACAGACTGGACTTGATGTTGCAAGGACAAATTGTCTTCATTTCTCAACTCGGCTAATCGCTGGCTCAAAAATGCTTTGATCTGATATGAGAAATACAAGATGCCAATGAATAAAACAATAAATCATTACATATTAATAATGATAATATCTTGGTAACATAAGCAAATCAGGTATGAACTATAATAGCGTACCTCATATAAATCATCGAGAATTTTATTCCTGTACTCGGTCTCTAAAAGCTGGCTCCTGTCTTCCTTCACTCCTGCATCATGCATTAAAGAGTCTGGATTGTATACAGGATTTTCAAGGCTGATGTTTACCAAATTGACATCATCAATGAAATGAACCGTAGGTGTTTCAACACTAACATCCCAACATATTTCCGATATAGAAGCCTCTGGATGCAAGCTGTGTTCCCCTTTATTTAATGGGATTTCATTAGATTCTACAGCTTCATTTTGCGCTGATGTCTGTAAGACGTCACTAGCATTCACAATCTCATAAGGACCCAAACCATTACCACCATCTTCAGTTTCTTCAACTGCACCAATATCCCAATCAATCTGCACACTATCAACAGAAATATCCCAATCAATACCATCTGCAATTGCATCCTTATCCCCACTCACATGGTTTGGTTCATTAAAAATCAATGGAACATTTGCAGAATCAAGAATCTCTGGGCTAGCAGAAACATTTAGTGAAGGGGGATTTTCCCGAATGTCTTTCAAGTTCAGTAACACTATCCTTGAAGGTTCCTGCAAATGCATTTACAAGCTATATTAATTAATGGAACAAATTGATATGATCAACTTTCATTTGCACAATATAGGCATAATTCCCAATTTCCTGTATAAAGATTTGTATTTTCAAGTGATCTCAAAAGACAATGTGGCATAATCAAAGATTTAAACAATAAAATATTAGACAATCAAAATCCTAGAGTTAACAGAACAGAATAACACAGATAGATGGACAACTAATGTCTCCTGTTTATGCTGAGTCAAGCACTCAAGTGACCAGTGCAACCATCATACCACAAAAATTAATACAGCAGCACATTGATCAAGGAGAAAGGGTATCCATCAAGTGGGGGTCATCTATATACTAATATAACATAATAGTCGGATTAAAATAAAAAACAGAGCTAGCTATATCACTAATGATACAGTGATAATGAACATATGTGCCACATCTAATACCAGCACAGATAACGCAAGTAAATGAAAATTTGTTAGTACTATTATATCTAAGATTCATCATTAATCGTTGTTAAGTAATTAGTTGTTTAATTTTCATTATTCGGGCCTTTGATTTTATTTATAATATTTGCCAAGGTTCAGCACCATGCTGCCTAACATGAATAAACCACATGCATCAGCTGAATAAATATAAAATACATTGGAGTAGTATCCTGGCCACTGAATAGAAGAGTGGATATAAAATACATGGCAAAGATTTGACCAGGGTGGAAATAGAGATTGTACAGGAACTCAATTAAATGCTGAATAACAAAAAAGTATAGTTCAATAAATATGATGTGAATGATAATATTGAAATGAAAAAAAAAATTCAATTTTGTTAGAAATTTTTACTGGTGACTATAATCAAGTTCATTATAATAATTATTTTCCAATTAATAATTTGAAGCAGTTTAAATAATATTCTTTATCATAAAACAATAATTACACAGTTTTAGAAACAAGAAATAAAGTTATATTATTAAACAACAGAATTACTTGATAGATAAACCATGTGATCTTTTCATAAAATTTACCAAATAAAAGAGGGATATTAACTTACTCTTGCAAATGCAGTTATGTAATAAACTTTATTAAAGGAAAAGAATCAATGTATTTTTTTATTCCAAGGAAAGCGATGCTAAAATTGACTTAAAGCATATGACTTCAAATAGAATTACTTGATAGATAAACCATGTGATCTTTTGGTAAATTTACCAAATAAAAGAGGGATATAACTTACTCTTGCCAATGCAGTTATGTAATAAACTATATTTTGCAAGGGAAAAGAATCAATGCGTTTTTTATTCCAAGGAAAGTGATGCTAAAATTGACTTAAAGCATGGCTGCATGAGGGATTAAGACTTCCAAGACTTGCAAAGTTGGAGCTTTCTTTTCCAAATGAAAAATGAGGGTGGCCTGGCAGTTTACATCACCCCCTCTCTTATTATTGCCTACTCAAATCAAGGACCAAATCAACTAGTTCTCTAGTTACCCAGCCTTTCTGACTGCCTGTTTGAGCAGGTTTTAAACAAGAAGGGATTGGGACACATATTAGAGACTTCTTAAGAATAACTACAAGATTAAAGAGTGTCATTCCCTTACATCCTTTTCTGTGTGAATATCTTTGACAAAAGTTGTATAATAATCAATCGCCAGTAGCATGGAATCACTATTTATAACTTCTAGAATCCTGCTAAATGTGCTGGGTAGTGACTTCGCAGTCTCTAAGAGTTCAGATCTTACATTTTTTCCCTGAAGATTGAGATATATTATTTAATAATTGACCATAAAAACAAGGACATGTTTATACAGTTCACAATAGGCGAAGGAATAAACCTGCAGTCCAAGCTCTTGACAAGCCTCAATATATTTAGCTGCTGAAAGAGAAGCACTTCTTTTTAGATCAGCTTCTTTGCGCTCTAGTTCTGCTAGTTGCTGCTGGATCTTCTGTACCTGTTTTTTCTGATATGGTCTTCAACATTAAAGGACATAAAAAGATTAGAACTATCGTCCAATTGCAGTAACAAATAGTTAATCTTCTTTTTTAAATTAAATGGAGGGCATCTAGCAGAACAGACTTACATTTCATAATTTACATTTTGAATTATTATTTGTGCAGCCTCACCTAGGTAAATATAGTCCTTCTCAGAAGAATGAACTATTGCCTCCCAAGCACCCTACAGAAGAATCAAGCACCTTTGAGGGATCTTTAAAGAGATCTATTTTCAGAAGAGGGGGTAAGAGAGGAGATGACTGTCTTACAGCAGGACCTGATAGCCGACCAAATATATTCCGGCTTTCTGGAGTCTTTTTCATAAGAATTTCATAAATTTGCTTGGCCTCTAAGCACCCAATCCCTGAAAACGGTACACTTATTATCATATACCAGAAAATTTGCTAGCAGAAATAACTCAACTGCAAAAGAAGATAACTGTTGAGCTAAATATCCAGCATGTGGACCAAAAAATGAATTTCAGAACTGCATACCTCTGTATTTCATGAACATTTAGAAAAAAAATACTTAAATTTGGGTCAACACTAGCTGCCCTTTCAATTTTGAATGAAGTATTTGGTATTTCAGAAATAATATCTAAATAAAAATGATTAATCCAAAAACCAGTTTTCATATAGAATTAACAACTACATAATGAATTAGGGAAGCCAAATAAATGACACCAATCCAACTAAGGTCCTTCACTAGAAGCTTTCTATTTCTATTACTTTAAGAAATTGAAGTCATCACACAGCTAAAACACAAGATCAACCACCTTTATTTCACTCTTCTGACTTCTCACTGAACATAACAAAAGGGAAAAATAATTGAACAAAAAAAGGCATTCCTTTAATGTCTCATAATAATAATAAGAGTAATGATAAATGATTCTCACAGGATCATGTCTCTCTCTCTCTCTCTCTCATTGAAAATCATAAAATTATACTAAATAGTTGAACTTGAACTTCGGATCATCTGCACTTACCCCTATTTCATTTAGAGTGAGTTGGACAGTCAGAGTCCTTAAAATTTGACTCCATACTATCAATGAAGTATGAGTAAAATTAGTGACACATGTGAGGGATCTAGGGTTAAGTTACAGCTCAGTCCACCCTAAGTTGTTGACATACTAAGAAATTTCTGCTCCACAAAGCTAAGTGACACTAATCAAACAATAAATCATATTTCTCAATTTCCACAAAACAAGCATGAGGATTAAATGCCCACTTGCTCAAAAACTTCATATAAGAAAAGAAATTCACATAGTCAAGTTAAAGCTTAAAAAAAAATTATAAGAAAATATGAAGAAATAAACCTTCGGAGTCAAGGGTTTGAAAATAGGGGTCGATATCCTTAGGCAGAGAGGAGAACTCCTTCGAAATTCGAGCTCTTACGGCGGCAATTCGTTTCCTCCAATCAGCCGGTATTATCTTCCGATCAACCAACCATTCTTCAAATTCAGAAGAGGGGGGAAATCAAATTAAGAACAATAAGAAGTGATAATGGAAATTGAGAAGATGATGATACCTCCTAGACGTGAAAATGTTATGTCGATTGGGAGATTTCGAATGTCATCAGGAGACTGCATTTTTCTAGGGAACTTGGTACCAAAACTGCGATAGAAAGAGATTAGTTAGTACTTAAACTTTGTTTGTTTTGAGGGATTTGGAGAGAGGAAAAGAAAAGAAATTCGATTTCCTTAAATTTTGAAAAACTTAAGCAATTAGGAGAAGGAGAAATGAAGTGAAATCAGTTCCAATGGCTCTATTTTCATTTAAGGATTTTTAAAATTAAATATATTTACTTGGCCGGAAGAGAATATGTAAAAGAATTTATATTAGAAAATATAAATGTTTACTATAATTTAATTTATTTCAAAATTAATTTAGACAAACAAACAATTATTTAGAGGTCTCTGAATTTTGCGTAATATACTTTTAGGTCTTTCGATTTTAGAAAATTTATTTATAGGTCCATAAGGTTTTGAAAATTGTACAACTACGTCATTCTGTCAATAACTGTTACAATGTAAAGAAGAAAAAAAAATTTGACTACGTCATTCCGTCAGCAATTGCAGCAACATGAAAATAAATAAAAAAGAAACGAGAAAAAAGATTTCCCAAAGAAAAAAAAAATAAAAACCTCATTCGAAATGTAAAAAAGCAGCAGTAATGGATTATTAGCTATTTTGAAGGAAATCTGGAAATAAAAATGAATGAAGGAAGTAGAAAAAAATTAGAAAAAAGTAGTAATGGGTTTAAGATAATATAGAGATTCTATAGTGAAAAGAAAAATAAGAACAAAGAAGAAAACAGTAATGAGTTTAAGGGTTCAAGATAAAATAAGAATTCTATAGTAAAAAAAAAAAAAAAGAAGAACAAAAAAGAAAAAAGAGAAAAATCAGAAGTAAGCAGTGACGGAGAGACGGCTACAAAATATTTTAGAAATCTGTAAATAATTATCCAATAAAATAAACAGTTTCATTTGGACAGGGTTTCTTTTTCCTCTTCTACCATTATCCCTTCCTCCATTTTCATCTTTTTTTTTTCTTTTTTTTTTCAAATATATATATAATCTAAACTTACGAAACATATAATAAGTTATCCAAGTCAGATATACGAAAAAAAAAGTTATGTAATTTCAAATTACGAATAACACCTAATAAAAAATTAGCATATGATTAATTAAAGTTAACGACGTCATTAACTTTCTCAGCTAACGATAGAGAGACACGTGGAGAACCGATAGCTGGTCCCGATAGAATGGGTGTTAAGTAACTATTAATTAGGTAACGCATGATCTGGCGTTATGTCTTGGATTTTTACAACGACTGCAAAGTAGTCATCTACTAGTCTGTCTACGGCTATGATCCATTGCCTCTTTTATTAGATTCATCATTCTTTGACCCAGCCTGTCATGTTGAACCACTCTAAAGTCATCCAGACATAAACTTCATTTCTAGCTGAGTTCTTGTTTTCCTACCTAGAACGGGGTAAAGTTTATAGTGAACTATGCTGCCCATCTTTCCGTTAGTTAGAACTTATCAACAAGTGAGAAATCTTTACTCCTCAACAAAGCAACAACTATATGTGAACAAAATATTTTAAAACTTTAGCAACCATTTTAGTTCTCTCTTCTTAAAAATAACAAATAAAATAACAAAACCAATAATAATAATAATATAACAAGTTTGAATTGCTCTTCTTAACGGCCAATAGTCTTCCCGCCAATGGCAACATTGTCTCATGCATCGGTAAAGGTGGCGACGGTGGATGGTAGTAGTAGGCGTTGAAGAAGAAGAAAGTGTATGTTAGAAATTTTGTTAGATTTTGAAGGAGGGGTAGTTTAGAGTTTTAAATTTTAATTTAGGTCAATTGTATTATATACTTCAAATTAAACACATAATGCTATTTTATTCAAAGAGAAAACATAATACTATTACTACTAATTATTTTTTTTTAAAAAGTGCTATTTGCTTCAAAATTATTTATTTTTATAAAAATTAAAGTCAACTTCTTGTTATTCTCTAAAGAGTATTATACCCTTTTTATATTTCATCTATTTGTATTTTTTAAATATAAATAAAAAAGTTGAAAACGTGCACAAATTTCTCCTCCCTTTTTTTGCCATGAAGTTTAATTCAATGTCACCGACAGTTGTGCAACCAATCAGTGATTTCAGCATTATTAACCGAGTCATCTCTCATCCCTCTTCGATTTGATATATAGCTAATGGATATAACCATTATTTTTTCGAATACCTATTTTAATATGGGTATTCAAACTTTTTGTTTAATTGTTCATCGATTTACGGTGGTCAGACGACGAATTTGAGACCATATTTCAACTCCTCTCATTGAAATCTTCAATCTGATATAATCACTTATCTAATTTGATTGTTGGAACAAAATTTGTGAAAAAGTACAAAAACGTCTTTTGGCCATTGAAAGAAGAAAATGAGTGAAAATTTTATTTAAGTCCTTGAAATATATAAATTTAATATTTATATAAGTCCTTGAAATATATAAATTTAATATTTATATATTGGTTAGTATATGAATTTGATATTTATATAAATTTAATTTTTATATACCTATTGATATATTAATTGATTTTTATATACCATCGATATATAAATGAATATAAAAATTAATTTTAGTATACTATCAATATATATGAATAAATAAACAAAAATTAATATATAAATTAATATATAAATAAATAATCAGTATATAAATAAGAAATTAGTATGTAAAAATAAATATTTATAGTATATAAATATTAATTTTTTAATTAGTATATAAATTAATTTTTATATATCTATTTATATATAAATATCAATTTTCACATATTTTTATATGTTTATGGTAATTTATATAATTTTCAGGATATGTATATAAGACCTATATATTAATATAAATTTTTATGTATCGAATGTTTTATTTATATAATTGCTAATAAATAATTTAAAATTTATATAATGATAATCATATAAAAAATTAATTTTGAATAAAAAAAAATTAAAAAATTCCAAAATATGATATTTAATAAATTTTTTAAATAATATGCTATTTATTAAGTTTTATTAGATGATAGCTCAATGCTCAAAGTATTGTGAAATGACTTGTTAGCCTTTTATTTTGGGTGTGAGAAGATAATAATGATTAAATTCACGGGAGTGGTATAGTACACAATAACACATGTTATCATTAACTTTTCAAAACCTGATTTTGCTAAGTAATCAATCGATAAAGCCACGTATATGCCATGTAATGTAATTGTCCGCATGCAATAACAACCCACAGAAACGCCATTCGTTATTTCTCAAAGATCTGCAAAAACAGAAAGTTCTCATTTTCCTCTCCAAAAACGCTTTCCCTTTCCGAAGAGTCATGACCGACTCTGTCGACCCACCGTCTACCACTGCCGGCGAACCACATGTTACCCCAAACCCGAATCTCAATTGTTTAATTCATCCCCGTCGCGAGCCTTTCGAGCACGGCCTTCTCCCTATCCCCAAACTCATTTTTCCTGACCTCACTCAAACGCTGACCCAACTCAGGCAAAAACTCGCTTCTCATCCCCGTGTTGATTCAGCAGCCCTCGCTGACTCGCTTCAGATCTCCACCGACCACGCTAGGCTCGTTCTTGACACTCTTGCCTCCATTTTACACTCTGATAATGACCCGCTTGTCAAGGCTCAACCCGGAGAGATTGATTCTGTTGGAGCCGATTTGCATGATCTGATTCTTTTCCTTTATATACAATCCTATAAGAGGCTTTTGCCAAGAACGCATAAGGATTCAGCTGCCGTGGCCGATGTGTGGCCTTCCACCTCAGCTTTCGATGGCTACTTGTCGGCTTTATCGCCTCTTCAGGTACGTTGGATGAGTTGTGAAAATGTGAGGTTTTTCTTGTTGGTAATTGTATGAATTGTTGCCTGAATTAATGCATTTTGATTTGACTGCCAAATTGAATTGAATTTGTTCAGATAGTTGTTACTTTATCTTATGAATTACGATGACATGAAACTTCGATGCATTCTTTGTTTCACATCGGCCCTAACCGTTAGGTTGGGAAGACGGTATTTCTTTAGGTATATTACAGGATGTGTATCAAAATTGTGTCTTTTAACCCCATTACTACTAATTGAGTGATGGCATTTGCTAACTGGGTCTAGTAGTGTTGGTATTGTTGGTTATGTATTTCTGTTGGTTAACAGGTGCTCTTTCAGTTTTAGTTGGTTGCAATTATGGAATGCTTGGTTGATTATCATGAAATTCTTGTAACTTGTTATGCGGCATGATAGACAATCTAGAAATAAGCAGAGCATTTCATAGGAAGTGGATATATATTTAATTCATTTCTAGGCATTTGATTAAGTTATAAATTTCTGCATTAGACATTTGGGGTCATCTCTTTTGTTTCCTATTATTGCAAACATATTTTCTTTCTTTTTTAATGAGGATGATAGGATAATTTCTTTTGTTTAGAACATTATTTTAGGGTAGTCAATTAGATGTAATTTCACATATATAGACCTTCCAAATTTTGCATATGCATTAATGTATTACAATTTCTTGGCTTGCAAATTTCCTGTTTTTCCATGTATCTATTTTTCATTTTCTGTTTCATTTGCAGCATGATATTATGCTATTGGCCCTAAATTATTTGCTCCTGTTTCACTTTCATGGAAGCTATAAATCCATATTGAGGAAATTTTGAAATTTAATCAACATTTCATTAGTTATTGTAATCATTATTGCCATAAAATTAATTTGAACCATTTATTCACCAAGAATGTTGCTTAAGTGTAGTGGTCATGGTTTTGCAGCTTGTGCGGAGCAACAGCCGTCGTTTTATGCCATCACAGGCTGATGAAGAGGCTCATCAGTTATCCTATCTACAAAAGCACTTGGCTAACATTCTGTCTCTTTTGGCAGAACCTGTGGAAGGAGAGGGTGAAGATTCTCTGGTTTGTAACATCAATTGATCTGTAGTTTTAAATTTACTTTGCCATTCTCTTAGATTCATTGGTGGATATAAAACAGAGAAATGAACCATAACTGGAGGATAACAGAAGGGCCTTTCCTTTAAAATCTTCTGTCCTTCATTATTTGTTTTGCCTCCTTATATTATTGTTGTTTTCCTGCCTGATGTTTTTTATGATTGAAAAAATGTCTCTTGTGTCATATGTTTCCATTAGTAATTATTATCCCTCTGCATGTGCTAATGGATTGCTATATCAAAATTTGCTTTCATTGACTTATAAATTTTGAGAATCTGTGTGGGCCTCATACTACCTTAATGATGTTTGTTATTCTAAACAGTGAACACAGCTTGCTTTCATATGAAATAACCAATTACTCTGGATACTACACATTTAAAAGCAAGGCTAATTTAGGTGTAAAAAAAATGTCAACATTTTTGCTAAGAAAATTTCCTGTGGGATTTTCCCAGCTCTGTCCTCCGTGATAGATGATTTGAGGAAATTTTCTATGGTTGTTAACTCTTTTGGAGCTGTCTTCCAGAATGTTAGTACTTATTATCTCTTGTATTTTTCTGCTATTATTTCATTGGTATTTTTTGCTGCTTGATCTTTAATTTGTGAGGTTAACAACTCTGTTTTAGGTTTTGACAATGGAAGGATTTGAGCACCTTGGGTTTTTGATTCAATTTGGTGATAAGGGATCAGAAGGAGTTCCATTAAGTCAAGCTGCTCCATTTTTTGCCAATTCAGATCCTGACATGCCAGCTGTTCCTGTTCCAGCTGCACAAGTTCATGATTGGATTACACAGAATATAGCCTCTGCTTTGGAACATATCACGGAAAGACTGTCAGCAAAGGAAAATGGGCCATCCAGTGCCTCTGATCCTGATGTCGCCATGGCTGATGCCTGTGCAAGTTCTATCAAGACATCACCAAGTGCTAGGGGATCGTGTTTTATTGAGGGCATATCTAAGTCTTCGTATGTAAAGCAAGCATCAGATCTCAAGGGATCTTCAGTGAAGGTCAGTCTTGAACTGCATCTCAGTCCTCCATTTAATATCCTGCACATGAATATAAAATAGAAGTCATAATCATAGTTGTCAAATCAAGAATCAAACTGAGAATTGGAATCCTGTTTTTTTAATTGTTAATTTGGATTTGAATCAAATTGCAAAATTCGGTATATAATTTTTTAGAATAATATTTATATTAAATTTTAGGACATTAGAATTATTGTGACTTTTTTGGTAATTGTCCCATTGTTTGTTTGTTAGTGTTATGTGGCTAGAGTTACAATATCAACAAACTTTGTTTTCACTATACTGTTTCTCTTTCTTTTACCCATCTTTTCTTTCTCTCTCAAATTTTGATCACTCTCAATGGCTTTTCTTCTACTCTTCTTTCCTTTGTTTCTCTCAATTTCAAGTCACTCTTTCTTTCATGAATGGATCATGCAAAGCATATAAGAAAAATTTTGCAGCAAATATAGCTTGCAAAGCATTGGATTGCTTTCTTTTTCTTTGTTGATTTTTGTGTCATTGAATCGTTTAATTTTTTGCTCTGCCACTTGATTATGGTTTACTCCCAATTCAACTTTGAGATTTGTATGAATGAGTATGAAATTTGACTCGAATTACACTATTTTAACAACTATCACTGCTCTGGAATTTTTGTCCCAAACATGTTTCTGAAATTAGAATTTTGTCTGCCTGATTTGATCTTTGAAAGAGATGGGTTCAGAATGGGCTCAATCATGAGCTACAGAATTTTCTCTTGAATTTTGATCACTTTCAGTGACTCTTCTTCTTCCCTTCTTTTCTTCGTTTCCCTCAATTGCAAGTCACTCTTTCTTTCATGAACACATCATGCAAACCATAGAAGAAAACATTTGCAGCAAATTTAGCTAGCAATTTTTTTTGTTGATTTTGAATCGTTGAATCAGCTGATTCATTTTGATTCCATTGATTCATCTTGATTCTGGTTTACTCCCAATCATATTTGAGATTTATATTGATTTGTGTGGAATTTGAGTTGAATCATATGATTTTTACAACTATCAACTAGTGTAGAAATTTTCATCCCTAACATGTTTTTGAAATAATGTGTCAAGCTGATTTGATCTTTGAAAAAAATGGGTCTTTTTTGATGGGTGCTATCATGAGCTACACTAGTGAAACTCGGCTCTACTTCTGAATCTAAAAATATATTGAAATCTTGAGATTGCCATTTTGTTCTACAGTGACATATCCATATAGGAATAGGATATGCTATATGCATTTCTTCTACTGAAGCTTCGAATGTAGTAGGATGTTCTGCTTGTGCTTTTAATAGGAAAAACCAGAGTAGCCTTGTCCCTTTTTTTTGGTCATACAGCATCCAGTGTTTGTTGTATTATTGTTTAAATTTGGATTATATGTTATGATCTATTGATTGCTTTGTTTTAAGTTCATTTGGTTAGTTAACGAGGCACAATTTTAGGGTCTTTTGACATGTATTAAATTGGTCTGTCGGTTTTTTTTTTTTTTTTTCCTATCAGTTTATGTGGTCTGAATCAACCCCTTTATGCACGTCTGAGCATGATTTGAAATCACGAAGCTTGAGAGAAGAATTTTGTGTTGGAATACAGTCTGTTAAGTGATTAAGCGATGCAAAACAAAATCTAGAATGAAAGGAATAGAAATGCTCCAGGCCTCCAGTTTGTTATATGGTGTAACTTAGGAGATCAATTGAGAAACCCTTTGATGCATTTTTAGATGTTATGAGGGCATTGTGATACCACTGTTTCTGTGTGATGTCAACCTTAGCTAATGTGCCAGAGTGCCATGTGTCAATGCATTCAAGGGCATTTTATTAAGTCTAGATTCATCGTGTTGTCTATGTTCCTGGACATATTTTAAATGATGCGTCCATGTGTGTATAGAATTTTTCAGTTCTTTGACTTTTGCCTCTATCAAAATTCAAGACGATGTATGGGTTTGAGCTGTTGCGTTGAGGAGTAGACATTTAAATATTGGTCTTGGTGATGCATTGATGCTGAGATATACTGATTTGTCCTGTTCTTAGGTTAGTATCCCTTTTTAGTTTTTTACACTTTGTAGCCATTAACCAAGTTGGTGCCAGGTATAGTTGCTAAGAATATAGTAGTCTTTTAAGCAACTTTCAATGAAATGCGTATTCCTTTTTAAATAATAGATTGTGATGGTCGAAGGATCAACTCTCCTTATAAGTGCGGATTACATTCTAACTCCTATAAGTTAATAAGTTAATTGCTGAATGTGAAGTTTGTTTGAAATGGGGGTTGCTCAAAAGAGTGAATGATCGCATTCTTGAAGTAGATGTGCTGCTTTTTTATCTATTTTCATCGGTTCCCTTCCTTCTATCCATTGGGATTTAATTTCTAAGGATGTGGTAGTTGCTACCGACCTTGAAATCTGGTTATGCAAATATGCCCTAAATCTGATCAGGGTCAGCAACACCATTTGTCTCATCTAAAGGGGATAACGACTCTATTTTTTCCCTGTTCATTGTTTCGGGTAATATTTTATGACTTTTTTGCATTATTTAGCCAGTTTATCTGAAGAATAGAATGAAAAAAGTTTTTTTATGCATATGCAAATTTGAGTTCTATTTTTGTATTTTGTTAAAGTATTTGATTCATGTTTTGCTTTTCTGCTTGTTTGACTATATTTTATGGTTGCAGGTTTTGAATTGCCATGACTCTGTGATTTACATATTGGCTCCTTTGAGATACGCCACTATCTACGGATGCTCTGATGCCACTATAGTTCTTGGAGCTGTGGGCAAGGTTATAACATGATTAATACACAAGCACACTCATATTAATTTTAATCACTTACATTTATCTCATGTGCTTGTTCCTTTATTATCTGTTTGAGCAAATATTTAATATGATGGAATGATCTATACCAGAGCAGCAGCTGAAAGGTTACAACAGGTCTTTTCACCTCTAATTAGTTTAGGGGTTGCTGAGTGCAGGATGCTATCAACTGTCTCATGTCCTTCAGTTTTTAACTAATTGTTTTGTAAATATAGGGCAAAATGTTTCTGCCTGTACTATAATAAAACATGTTAGTGTTACATGTAAGGGAAAGTCAGCCTTCTTGTTCAACTGGATTCCTTTATGTATTCAATACACAATATATTTTCTCCTTTAAGAACATTAGACAAAATATCATTGATCTGAAAAGCAGGGAACAGCAATTGAAACTTCTGGCCTCATTGTACAACTTATAATTGCTAAGCATATCTTTCTTTATGTATCATCAGCTCATTAGGCCTTCTTTTTCTTCTTTACTTAGATCAGCTTAAAAATTTGTTATCAGTTTGAGTCTGTTCTTACCAGTATTAGCACTTCCCCAATTAATCATTAATGTGTCAAGATATTTCAGACATGACTCTCTGCTTCTGAAGTTAGTTTAGTTTGCCCATTTTAGCCGGTTTGCTGTTCTTGAGGTTTTAGGTGCCGAAATGGATTTAATTTCATGTAAATTGTTTGAGCTTTCTAAAAGAATCCATTAATTTGATGCTGTTTTAAGGTGGAAATTTGTAATATATTGTTTGTTTTGATTATTTTTATCAAATGGTAATCTGTATGCTCTTTTGTCAAGCTTCCTATCCCTCTCCCATCCTCTGTATAAAAAATTGATAGTGAAACATGTCTTATGCTTTTGATGCAGGCTGTAAGAATTGAACATTGTGAGCGAGTTCATGTGATTACAGCAGCAAAACGAGTTTGTATTGCTAATTGTCGGGAATGCGTTTTCTTCCTTGGGGTGAACCAGCAACCACTTATGGTTGGTGATAATCATAAGCTGCAGGTGAGTTCGTCACCATTCCTTGTTTTGTGTGGTAATTGCAACCAGCCAGTGCCTTTTTTTGTTTAATCATTAATTAAAATCCATAACTTTCTATTTTAAATGCTTTTTTCTCTTGCTTTTCCTGTCTGTTTTGTATACGTTAATGTTTTATTTTGATACAATCTTTATTTGGTTCTGGAGCTTTTTTATCTTTCTTGATCTGCAGGCTCCAGCGACATTGGCTAGTTGCTGCGTCATCAGATTTATCTTTGAATATTGATAATGCTTTTTAGTTAAGATATTTAGAAAATCTTCCATGTTTCAAACAGGTGGCACCTTATAATACATATTACTCAGAGTTGGAAGAGCACATGGCTGAAGTGGGCATTGAGGCAACTATTAATAGATGGGATGATCCCTTGGCCTTGGGGGTGGTTGATCCACATGATTCATTATCTCATCCTGCTGGAGTCTCTGATGTTCAAACTGAGTCAGCTGCACGTCTTGACCCTGATCAATTCACAAATTTTCTTGTATGCTCTATATACTTTTGCAATTGATGTGCTTTGTATACAAATTTGGTGCATGAAGATTTTAGTGATATTTTGATTCTAGTCTTTTTTTTTTTTTACCTGAGCTGCTTCACTCATGGCTAATATTGTCCAAATGCCTGTATAATTCAGGCTCATTTGATTGTTTTATTTTCTTCAAATTATAAGTCTATATGATTATGTATTTCTTTGATAGCAGTATGATGATTATAATTGTTATTTTCACCTCTTCGACTGGTGTCTCATAAATAACAATGCTTTTCTGTCTTGATTATAGATTCCAAATTGGTTTGGCAGTGAATCTTCCGGATCAACAAAAGCTAATCCATTTCCGATGCCAGATGCTTACATGTCATCTCAGCAGAGAAATGTACGTGATATTGATTAAAATAAGATGATGCAACAGTTATATCTTTGTTTCCTTTTTCCAATTAGTTAGTACCATGTTTTATGTGGTACATGGCATTTTCTGTATTGCCAATGATGCTTTGCAGCCTGAAATTTATATATTTATTGGTTTTATAGTTCCAATTTGTTAGTACATTAATACTTCTTTTTTTTGTGTGTATGTTGTCCAGCAAAAGAATTTGGGGGAGATCAAGCAGTTACTGAGGGAAGCTCCTCTTGAAGAAAATCGGAAGCGGGAACTGTCATGTGCACTGCATCTATTATTCAAGGATTGGTTGTACGGTAATGTTCAATATCTTAACACAGGCCATTGCTTTTAGCACATACTTAATGCATTTGGAAATATTTTTTTGCAATTCTATAGTCACATTTTGTTGGCAATATATATATATATATATATATATATATATATATACTTTTTTTTTTCCAATATGTAATGATAATAAAGGATGGAGAGATGTTAGCGCAAAATGAGAAATAAATGTTGGTAAAGTCAAGTTCATTTATTGAATTGGATGTGATTTTCTGTTTGAGGAAAGTAGTGTGTTTCAAATTTGATGCATGCAAGTGACATTGTTTGCACATTTATCCTTCGGTATTGGTACTAGTTCATATCCACTGCATAAAGTGTAGTGCCATCCTTCACTGTATGATTTGGTGAAAGAATTGATAGAATAGAATGGTTAACTAGTCAAACTGGTTTCATACAGCTTCGGGCAATATCCGCCAGCTTTACTGCCTGCAAGGTGATTAATGTTGAATGAAAGGGTTCACGGCGTAACTGAAGATTGTAACAGGAGTTTCAGGTGGTGTTTATGTTGCAGCCCCATTTTTATTGGTACTAGAGACAGCTGAGAATCATCAGTATGTACTTCGGAATCAAACCCATCATTTGTCCGATGACAGTGGTGCACAGCATACATTGTTTTTGCTAATCCCATTGTAATATTTTTTGGAAGGAAAGATCTTGCTGTAATATTTATTAACGTAGGTTCACAATCTTGTGAATTTTCCCTCTTTTTTTAGTCGTCCATGTGAAAAATATTTGGATTTTTTCTTTCCAGTTCAGTTTGAAGTTTTGCCTATAAGTTGGTTAACATTTTCAATCCTTCTGTGGCGTGACGAATTGAATTAGAAAGTTTCAGCTTGGTATTAGATAGGTTAATGCGTAATATGCTGAGTGAATGCTAGTAGAATTTGCAGATCAGATGGTAGCCAGTTTCTGTGAAAATGACAAGAAATTTCTTTCTTTTTTACTAACTCAAAGGGAAAAGGGTTAGCATGTAACGAAAGAAGAAATTTAATTGGTTTTTTTCCTGTGTTCTTCATTAGAAAGAACTTTACAGGATCCACAAATTATCTTCTCTCTTCCACTCATTTGCTAGAGTTGAAATTGAAGAATTCAGCTTGATGGAACCAAGTTAAAGAGCTTCTCTGCTTGGTCCGGGAAGAAGGTGATGAATAGATACGCACCTGTAGGTATACCATTATTGATCAACTAAAAACATGACATAAAATAATCGTCACACTTGAAAACACCTCAACTTACATATCAGTACAGTCCCAAGTACAGCTGAGATCTTTCCCTGAATGGTGATCAATCCCGCCTTCCCAGCATCTTGTATCTCTGTTGAGCCTTCAGACTCAAATGTTCCTGAGATTATCATATGTTGTTTTTTAAGATTAGGGTTCGTAGTAGTTGTAATTAAAAGAGGAGCTGTTAAACTCTTAAACCTGGTTTCACTGATTGAAGCCCTGATGTTATGCATGCTATATTCTGGAAACCAGCTTGCTCTAGCTTGTTGGCTGCTGCTGTTGATCTTTACATTCATAACAAATTGGTTTTAGCAAATCAATATCAATTTCTACCCAAGAATTGAGATTAGTCCCCTAAGAAATTTATTGATCATATTCACCAAAAAATATGCATGCAGAATACAAATTTCAGGCAAATATGGATAAAACTATATGATCAGGTGATACAGCCAAAGCAACAACTAACCTCAGGCCTTCCTGACATACAAGCAACAGTTTACTCTGAGGTGAAAACTTGGTCTTTATAGATTCCACAAATTCAGGATTAAGCTTAGTGAATGGCAATCCAAAGAACAAGCCAGAAAAATTGTTGTGTACAGTCCTTTTTATGATAGTTCCTGTACAGAATTAGTCACGTAAACAAGAACAAGAACATGAATTGACATATGTAGCGAAAACAAAAACACAGGGACAGGGTTTACCTAAATCATTGTCTTTGTTCAAAATAAAAAGAGGAACATGGTGACTTGATTTGATGTGAGCTCTATCATACTGAGTTACATCGCGAACGTCTACTATTACATATCCATCATCTGCTATAAGTTTCTTTGCTTCTTCTGAACTTACATAATTCACTTCTGCTCTAACTCCAAACTTTCTCCAACAAAATTGTTTCCCTGGGATTTTTGTTGCAGGATGAGTCCCAATCCCAAATTCCAACCAACATTTCTGGAACTTGCTGAAACCACATTCTTAATGCTTTGTGATTCCCAGTTTCCCAAATTATCCAATTTTATGAACCAAATAATAACTACCACAAAAATTCATTACATCATCTTATCAACATTTTATGAACCAGTAAAGGATGCTCCTGCCTAAATTTAAGAACTCTATAGGAAATTGGATTCTTATATCATAATGGTTGATTTCCAATTTTTGATAGGCTCTTCATTGGATAGAATCCCATAAAAGGAAACTATCTAGGGTTCAAATCAATTGAATAATGAACGCATTAATTAATTTTACTTTGGGTAGCAGAACAAAATAATTGAAGAATGAAACAAAAAATTGAAACTGTTAAGTTTAAAATATTTCTTAACAGATTGAAGTGCTATAAATTTGCATAATAATTTGTAATAAAAACAGAGAAAGAAATTACCTTCTGGGAGGAAGAATTAAACAAGAAGAAGCAATCCCAGCCATAGTAGGATTCTCCTCCTCTATCTAGAGAGTTGGAGAGAAAGAGAGTGTCATTTTGATTTTTATGACTGGCCCATGAAATTTGTGAGAAGCAATGGGTTTCTGCCATGTGTCATTTCTTCAATCTTGCTGCTTCTCTTGTTTTCTACATATTGCTTAATTTGGTCCTTGAACTTGGCATCATTTTACAATTTAGTATTTTATTTTATTTTTTGTCAAAAAGGCTCCATCTTCACTCATTTTAGCTAAATTTATTCTTTGTAGCGTTCATTGATATTTCTCATTCTCATTTTAATTTTTTATTTAAGTATATATAATGGTGACCATATTCTTAATTCACATTATTATAGATAATAAAAAAAAGGATGAATTTAGCTAAAATAAATCAATCATAGAACTATTAGCCTATTACATTTCTAATTATTATTTACATTTCTAATTAAATGCATACAAAATATATAAATAGACGTCTATTTTAATTTTTTAAATTAAAGTGTTAAGTTAATTAAGATTAGTAATTTATACAATCGTGAGCTAATAAGCCACTTGTTCATTGTTTATTTCAAATGTAGTGAGGTAAGAAAATGAGTCATTATAAGTCGAGTCTGGTTCTAACATGACAAGGAGGAAACTGGCCGCATTAATTGAATTATTGAATTTTCTAATGTTAAATTCAAAGCTTGAAATATTTAAATTTTAGTTAGTATAAAGTTCCCTTCAAACAGTAAAGCAAACATTAAGACCAATGGGTTTAATTTTTACACATCTAATAATATTTATGCTGAAAATGCCTCAATTTATTTTTTTCTAACACTATTTTGAAAATTTTTATGCTTAAAATCAAGCTTCATCAACTAAATGGGCTTTTTTTTTTTAAAATACTTCATTAATATGAGAAATTGATTGCAAACATGGTTTTTAAGGTAATTGCATGAATGACGAAATAATATAGAGACGTTAAAATTGTGTTAAAGAATCCATTTTATTGAGATATCAGAACTCCAACTTAACGTATGTTAACATACATAAGGATGAAGCCAGTAAAATTGCACATAATGTTCTTCGATTGTTTTAAAGCAAAATCTACAGTTTTTAGTGATTTGTTTAACATTAATCCACTGTTTGTTGTAACACACAAGATTAAACTACTGCTTTTGTTAAATTGATTATCAATAGATAGTTGAAACTAATATGCAATTTTCATATAATGTGATCATCTATAAAATAGTTATATACTATAATTAAATTACCATTTTTGTTAAGAAGAATAGTTGATTTCAAATTATTTTTAGTAATTTAACTTCAGAACCATCCTTTATATATGTAATATCTAATTAATTTTAATCATATTTAGAATTTTAATGCTTCATTTGTCACTAAAAAATGCTAATGCTTTCTGGCCAAATATTAGTTAAACTAACTCAATCAACTAACAAAATCTTTTTTTCTCAATATTATTAACACAACAAATGATATGTAGTTCAGTATAACCTTCATAAATTAATAATTTCGTTAAAATAATAATTTTTTTCGTTCTTTATTCGAAACCAACGTGGTAAATTAATAATTTGCTAAATTTATAAGATAATATAAAAAATATAAATTCATATAGGTTCCATTTAATATATAAATTACTAATTCATAATTTGTATCAAAATATTTTGTATATAATTCATAATTAAATTAAACAGTTTTCTAAAAATATAAATTTGATATTATTTTTTTTTAAATTAATATTATCTTCGATCTGTAGAGTTCTAATATTGTAAAAGGAAGTTATGTAAAGTAATTGTTGCTTTTAGAGCATGTTTGCACGAAACTTGTTCTAATTTTACAATAGTTGAGTAGATTTATACATTTTTATTGAGATATATATAGAATATTAAAAATTTATTAATGAAAATACATGAATTTAATTAATATACATGTTTAATATTTAATATATATAAATTGGTGTTTACATATATCTAATTCAGTATTCATATTATAAATATATAAGCTCTATACTCTATAAGTTAATAATTATTAATTTACATGATTAATTAATAAAATTTCACGGTGCCGATATTATAAATTTATAAAAGTTAGACCGATGTATATAATTTTGTATAATAATACCTACCGCATATACACATGCCCATTTTGTTGGGTGAGGGTAAGGCGCTGTCTCTTTAAAAAAATAAAATAGGTATGTTGAAACCTTTGTGTTTTGGAAGTATGTGGTATAATACTTTTAAAAAGGGTGTTTTCAAGAAAAAAAAAACTTAAAATTGAGATATTTTAAGCACTTAAAATTTATTTTAAATTATCGTTTAATTGAGGTAAGTTAAAAGGTAAGTTGAACTTTTATAAAAGTGATCCACTTCTATAAAAGTTGAAGGGTTGGGTTAGAAACAAAGAAGCTAGAGGAGAAAGATGGAGCAACCACAAAGAAGTTAATATTCATAGAAAATTGGATCATTTATCAAAAGAATAAGGAAATTTAAAACGTGGACATGGGATAAATCTTTCGCGAGTCCACGTTGCTAAAGTATCAATTTCGCAAATGGCCAACGCGTAACAAAGTTACTTTCGCAATCCCATATCGCGAAAGTAACTAAATGAAGCCTGGTTAATAAAGGGTTATGGTTTAAATTAAGTAACGAAGCAAGGAGATACCGCCACGTGTGAGATTAAGGCTTCCGCGGGATGATAATGCGAAACTAGGGGCAGTAAAGAACACGTGGCAACTGCCGGCTGGGTTGAGTTTGACACGTAGACACGCATGTCTGTCTTGCGAAAGTAAGAACTTTCGCTTCTCCGTCTCGCGAAAGTTGAGGAGACGACTGGACCCGTGACACGTGGAAAGCGCAGGCTGTTGTCGATATTTGATTGGGTTAAACGATTTTGGCTAAGGTATGTGACTATTTAAAATATGTATCAACTTTGTATTTTTAATATTTTGGGGAATAAAATATGTATCAACTTTGTATTTTTAATATTTTGGGGAATAAAGTATATATTGTGTTGTGTTAGTATTTAGGGAATAAAATATATTGTCTTTAGGGTATACTGTTATTTTATATTGTGCTGTGTTATAGGTTCTATTGGATTTTGAATGTAGATGAATGTTTAGGGAAATTTTTTTAGGGTGGGTTCATAAAGAAAAATGAATGTTATTTATATGTGATACGAAATAAATTAGGTTCGATATTTTAGCTAGTATTAGTTAATTATTATTTGTTGTGTAGATACTATATTATGTTAGTATTAATAAAGTAGGTTCGATAGTTGTTGCTATATTAATTTTGTGAATTTTACTCATTAATAAATAATTAATTTATTAGTAATGAAATATTAATCATAATTTATTAAGTAAATGCATTAATAAATGGATTTATCAATTGCAACCGTACTAATAAATCATTTAATTTAATGATTTTATGTAATTATTTAATAAATTTAATAATTTAAATTAGTATTAAATTAATTATTTGAATTAGTTATAAGTGTAAATTAATTTAATTAAAAAATTTATTAATAGGATTCATTAACGTAATATAAAAAAACAAATTAAAGAAAGATAGTTAAATAATAAATATATTATTATGACGATTAGTATTATTGAGGGCTTACTTGTAATTAATATATTTATTAAATAATTTTATATAATTTAAATTTGAATTTAAATAAAGTATTTTAAAATTTCATAAAATATTATTAATACATTAAATTGGTTTTATACTATTTTTTAAAATTAATAAATTAATAAATTAAAAATTTTTATAAGGTGGAATAAATTTATTATTATTTTAATAAAATATACTAAATTTATTACTTAATAATTTAGTAATAAATTCAAAAAATATTTAATAAAATAATTTAATTTCATAATCAATTTTAAATATTTTATGAAGTTATAACATAATTATTATAGTTAATAAATTCATTATTATAGTTAATAAATTCATTATTTCGTCTAATCTTATTAATAAATTAATTTAATTTCATAATATATTTTAAATATTTACGTGTAGATGGAGATAGGTTGTTCGAGTTCTCAGCAGGACCGAGTTATAGTGCAGGGACCTACTGTGAGG